>CM077153.1:17880230-17887730 GCA_039583875.1 Platanthera guangdongensis | reverse complement strand
ACCCGAACAACTATGTATAGGATCTTCGTGATGCCTAGCCCCGATTAGTCTTCCTTGCTTTGCTGCCCCCCGGCCGGGGAGATATATATATATATAGATATGTATATATATGTATATATATATATATATATATATATATATATATATTATATATATATATATATATATATACATATATATATATATATATATATGAAAAAGACAGTGCACAATGTGTACAAAATGAAAGAGTGATGGCTTATGGCCAATACAATAGCCAAATGAAAGTAAAGTACATATTATCTCACTCTAATTCTGCGGAAGTAAACTCATCAACAAACACTCATATCAGCCAAGGATAGAGCAGTGTTACACATCAGCTCCTCAAGTCCTGTCCTCTAGGATGTGTTGCAGCTCCGGCTCCCCGATCTCCTAAAATGATGTGATCTACCAACAATTAGTCAAAAAGATTAAGACATTTCAGCATCCACTCCCCCGATGGCTCTTAGGCACCGTGCATTAGGATGAAAGAAAAGGTACATGTGGTAGTATATATTAAAAAAGAGAACTAATGGTGACCCTAACTAACAAGTATATATATGAAGCAACAAGAGTATATAAAAACTATGATAATCATTTTATATATACGAAGAGAAGTAAATAAGTAGAAAAGTAAAGTGCAATGCATCAAGTAAGAAAAGTAAGAACATCTACTCTAACATCATAGAAATGTACATTAACTTATATGAATACGCATACAAACTTAAAGTTAAAATTTCCAGTAATTAACTCATCATATAAAAGTGCTCATACAAATTTATATGATGAGGGTCTACAAGATATAAATGATATACTATGCTATGTAATGCAATGTCTATGTTATACTTCATACATGTGCATCTCACACACACCCCTAATGTAAATCTCTCCTCCCGGGAATTGGGCACGACCCAGAAGAGATTTTATGCCCAAGACCGTCATCTTAGAATGACAACAACTACGAGTTAGTTGCTACCATAAGATAGTGACCCTGCCGACAAGCACGATCATTCACACAACCAACAAAAGAAGAAATAAAACAAGTCTACGCATCACATCATATATATATATCAATACCCAAATAAAGGTCCACATGATATAAATGAAAGAGTATAAGTAATATGACTTATGCCTAATATATGAATATCATAAATATCACTCTCTCTCAACAAACAACGTGAAAGATAAATCATATGATAATCAAACTGATGTTGGGTAGTAGTTGTGATAGTGCGCGGCTCCGACTACTCAGATCTTGGTGTCTCAATCTCTGGCTGCGCTTGGTCGAACTACGGCGGCGTCTCCACGTGTCCCTAAAATGACATGGTCAAACGACCTTCAGTCAAACTAGACTCAGCTACTTCATCCCCGCCTCACCCCCGTGACTCCTAGGCACTATGCGAGAGGAAGAAAGCGGAGGAATAATAGTAGCAGAATGTACAAGCAGGTGACAGTGGTATATATAGATAATTCTCTAACAGTTCTATAGCAGTATGAGCAATAACAAAAGTAAAGTAGTACAATAAGAGGAGCTAAGTAAAGCATGTAAAGTAAAGTAACTACACGACCATCATAGAAGCGTACCCTTACTTATATGAATTCTCATACAAACATATAAGTTAATGTTTTGAAATAGTAACTTATCATATAAAAGAGCTCATGCTAATTTATATGATGAGGATCTGCAAATGCGTATGTTATGTCATGCTATGCAATACGATGATTATGTAACTCACACATACGACTCTGTGCACATACCTTTCATACATCCCTACATTTTGGAGGTGGATAACCTCTCAGGTACTAATCATCGTGGCTCACGGTGGTAGTGGAGCGGGTGTCTCTACTCTTAGGCGGGCAGACACACTACCAGGCCTAGACCTCTTGTACGCCTCAACACTAAGAACACAATAACGGATCCCCTGCATACTCTTGATGGCAACTACCAGTCTTTTGTGGTCGGGCGTGCTCTTATGGGACATAGTCCTCCAGACCTCGGTATAAACATCTCACCGGTCTCCCCTAAAGATCTACACTCCACACTAGAGTCAGCGTACTTCCGTCGGTGTGCCAGCTGGAACAGTACAGAGTGACCCACCAAATAAACACAAATCAGATATAACAATACCCTTCCGAGCCTCCAGCTCGCATGACCAACCTGTCATGATATCGACCAACAACCTTGCCACCAGCTCGTAGGACCATCAAGCCCTATATCACTCCAACCCATACATGGGTGAGATCGCTATAACATTCCTTAATCCTATCAAAATACTCTTGCCTAACTTCCGGATTACTTAGCGATTTATGGTTAACCTTGGACTTCTCGAGGTCTACCCTGTGAGGGACTCGCAACGGTACTAGGAACTATAATGTGCTGAACCCCATCGTTTCCTTTCTCAAGAAACTTAGTAGAGTTATACTACCCTTAACCAAATCCACTCCCATGGTTATTAAGTGTATGACCTTTTCAAAGTATCAACTGCTGAAAACACTAATTTTTCAAAATTGTTAAATACAAACCACATGATCTTGTATGTGTGTATGAATAATAATTCTCCAAACACTTGACAAAAGGATCTAAGATTATTTCCTGATACCTATCATGACATCTTAGACCTAATTCCAAAGATTTATAATTTTCCTAACATAATAAGTAATTATTATAATTTTCCCAAATTATTGCTACAGGTGATTTTGCACATAAAGTGTCACTTTCTTTTATCAAACTAGCAAGATAAAATTATCCTAACATAATCTTGAGTAACAATGAATTTAAACCAAATTTCACATCATTCCAATAATATTTGATATTTAATTTCTAAATACAAATATCTTATCCACTAGGTCATGTTACACATGACGTACTATAAATATTTATCAAATAATTCCAGAAAAATTACTGGAGATTAAAGATGGTAAATAATTATTTATTCCAAAGTTGTATAATTGTATAACTCAATTTGAGCGTAATTATCTCAATAATATAGAAGAGGCAAAATTGGTAATTATAACTACAACCCTAAGATTCTGACTTTCAAAATTCCAATTAATTTTACCCGTGTTTATCATACCAAATTATTGATATTGTAAAGGTTTTATAATTTTTGCAACTATTTTAGTCACCGTAATTTCTCTAATACACTTGCATAACAAATACACTAATTAATTCATTTGCTAAGCAAATCAAGTCCAAATGTTCTACAATTTCTTGAGGAGGTATACTTTCAGTTAATAATTACATATATAAAATTTCACTCAATTTGACCAATACAATCTTGCTAAATTCACATGATACATCTTTTTGGCTAAATGCACACATCATCACATACAACATGACAATTTGCAAGTGAGATTCACCAACTTACATGAGTTCAAAGGACCTGAATTTTTACCAGGTCCTTATAACTCCCTAATGAACCTCACACCAAATTTTGGGATTCAAATAATTATTATTCTTCAAAATATTCAATTTATCTGAAAAATCACAATTTTCCTAAAACCATAGGAAAATTTTATCTAAATATTCTCATTTTTGGACTATAGGTTTATCTATGGTACATTCTTACATGCCTCAAATTACAAGTCAATGACCTTAGCCAATTAAAAGTTATTAGGGAAATAGTTGTTGTACAACCCTGATGACCAGTCCCACGGGAATTGCCCTATAGTGAGTTACACTGCTCTAAATGACCTGATTTCAATTTATAATTAATTTAGACTCACATGGTTACTTTTTTAATGTTGGGAACTTTTCATGGTTCAGGCCCTAAGGGCCTCATTTTTCTGATTTAAAAAGTGCATATTAATGGGGAAAAATATATAATAATTAATATAAATAAAATCAACGGTTGTGATTTCATCTTCTTCCTCTAACCTAAGGACAAGATTGGCCAAACCTGGTGCAGCTTTCAGAGCCAATTGTCGGTGATCTAGTTCCCTCCCCGACCGGCCATCACCCCTACCACCTCCATTGAGGTGGTGGCTATCATCGGGCGGCGGCACTGTCGCGGAGAGGTGTTTTCCGGCGATCCCGAGAGGAAGCCCAAAACTGATTTCCATGGAAATTCCAAAATGGATTTGACTCAATTGAGTCCGAATTCAATCCCTATTGATCTAGAAAGCTATCACAAGTGAAGAAGGGGAGAAACATGACTGATTTCGGGCTTGGATGCGGCTACTCTGGCGGGTGGCCATAGGTTTTGGTGTTTTCAGGCGAACCTCTCCCGATCTCGATTCTCCACAGAAAGCTTTGATCCAAGAGTCGATTTCAACTACTTTAGGGCTTCTGAAAGTGATGAATGAGTCTAATTCAGCTTTGGGAGCCTCTTTATAGGAGATTCATGAATGAGAGTTGGTAGGCTATGGCCATTAATGTCCCTCCTTGATGGTGGCCGAACTATAACTGCTGTAAACTTCTCCTCTTCATCACGGAATATGAAGGCTTCATTTGGTTTAGCCGTGGAGGGTCTATCCGGCAGGTGTAAACGAAGTGTTCGAATCAGAGGGGGGAGGTGGCTGCTCCAAACGAAGCTTTTGGTGCATTTCTCAAGGCGGGCGGGTGGAAACGGAGCAAACGC
Source organism: Platanthera guangdongensis (assembly GCA_039583875.1). Taxonomy (NCBI): domain Eukaryota; kingdom Viridiplantae; phylum Streptophyta; class Magnoliopsida; order Asparagales; family Orchidaceae; genus Platanthera; species Platanthera guangdongensis. The sequence goes on along the minus strand of CM077153.1, from coordinate 17,883,132 downwards.
TGCCAAAGATTCATTTGCTTACCCTCCTTCCGACGGTGTTTGCCCAAAATGGAGCAGCGAAACACCCAAACAAATAGAGCCAAAATGAGAGGTTGGGGAAGAAGAAGGGAGTGTCACTTGGCCTCCCTCCATTATCCCCCACCAAATGAATCTTCCATCCTAATTACCCCCATTAAATCCCCTAATTAAAATCATAAATCAGATTAAATAAATCTAAAAATTTAGTGAGACTTAGGATGGTCCTTGGGCAAGACCTTAGCCCACTTGAATTGACTTGGACTCTCATTTAGCCTTTAGGGTTAATTTGACGATGGTTGACCTTGGGGTTGACTTTGGTCAATTTGATGGGTTGACTGGTGCAAGGAGTGTCTCTTGAGTCCCCTGACACCACCCAATGTTGATTGTATCATGATGATGCCCCAATTGGGCCCACTTTGCCAAATTGTGTGATTTTGACCTAAATATGGCCAAGTTTGACTTTGGTCCCTAATGAAATTATAAGGCTAAGGGTGAGGTCAATTTTAGATTTTGAGGCCAATAGGACCTCTTAGGTGAAGGTTTGACCTATATTGACCTAAAGTTGACTTTGGTCAATTCGACCCACTAGATTGAACTTGTCTTGAGTCCATTACTCGGTTTCCACTCTCTTAGGGTTAGAGAAGTGTTAGTGAGATTACCTTGAGATGGTGAGTTCATGTGAGTATGAAATGGCCTAAGTTGACTTGTGCATATTGGGGTGCACATAGTAGTTTAACTAAGTTCAAGCTAAGCTAGGGTCACACTAGGGATTCCATGCACCACTCAAGCCCTAACCCTACTTTAGGGGGCCTAGAAGTGTGGGGGATGTTACACTAACGACTCTGTGCACATAGACCTTTATTTCCCTAATTTTGAATGCAGTTAAACTTTCTAGAACCAACTGTCATGACTCATGATGGTGGTGGAGCGGGTATCTCCACTACTAGGTAGGTATACACACTACCTAGCCTAGACCTCCTATACGCCTTTATACATGTCCTAGGTGCACTCTAGAGTCTGTACGTACTATTATTGGGGGTATCCCAGTCTTTTGGGATAAGTGATGGGTTTTTGGGAACGTCACAAGACACTAGACTAAGCTGATCCACTAGACCACATCAACTTTCCAAGTCAACGTACTCTTGTCGGTGTGACTACTAGGATAGTACTGAAGACCTGACACATCTTATGCACATGTAAGTGTATCATCTAAATCATCTGAGCCAACATCTCAAAGGACTGTCAAGTCCTCTAAACATCGGTGCCACCACAACCTTTTCATATTGAGCCTCCAGCTCCCAAGACAAACCAGTTCTTATCATATGTTTTCTGACTTCGTAGTTCTCCTATTATTACTAATCTTTTCTTAGTAATTAGTTATACTTAACGATTTAGGGTGAATCTTGGACTTCCCAAGGTCACCCAGTGAAGGGCTCATAACGGTACTAGGAAGTACAATGGGCTGAAGTACAAATCCCTTTCTCAAGATATTTAATCTTGTTAGTGACTAACCTTTGCTAAGGTCTTCTGTCATTGCTACTCTTTGTTGTTGTATGGAGACAGGGCGGTCTGGCGGTTTGACTCTGGCGATTAGAGACCGAGCGGTCTGTCGATTTCTCTCCAGCGGTTTGTGGCCAGACTATTGTTTTGTTGGTGTCGGACAATCTGACGGTTTGTCTCAGGTGACTTGGAGACCGGCAGTCTGGTGGTCTCCCATGGTGGCTTGTTCTCTCCTTCTGGTGATTGACAGGCGATTAGCCTATTCATCTAACCGCGCGGCCTGTTTGGCTTGTTTTTATGTTAAACCGCTTACACCTGTAATTATTTAGTCTCACATTGGTTAATTGTAATCTCTCTCATCTCCTCCATTCTATAAAAGGGAGGCTATACCTTTGTAATAGATATACCTTTTTTGGATAATAAAATTTCTGTTATTCCAATTTCCGGTTTCTACTTGTCTATTCACACATGGTATCAGAGGAATCGATCTTTTCCTCCTGATTTTCTGGGCTCTCCTTGTCCGCACAACCTGTCCGCGCGGCTTGCCTCCTCTTCTCACGACCTGTCTTCGCGACTTGTTTTTTCCACCTGTTTGAGACCTATTCGCGGCGGTTTTGTCTTTTCTCTCCTTGTCGTTGTTCTTTTGTTGCGCGAACTCTCTGTTTTCCCATTCATGTAGTCACGACCTGTTCTTTGTCGTTGCAACCTGTTCTTCTTGCCGCGACCTTGCTTAGTCGCCGCTCCCTTCTTTTCTAGCCGCTCTTGTTCTTCTGTTGCCGCGACCTTTCCTTAAGTCACCGCGACATGTTTTTTCGTGATCTCTCTTGTTGCGTGGTTTCAGCTCTGTTCGCACGGACTCTTGTTATCCGCACGACCTCCCAGCCTGTTTTGCTTCGAGCGATCTCCTTTATTCACACGACTTCTTCCTTTGTTTACTACTGTTCGTGCGGTCTTCCTTCTTTATCCACTGCGGTCTTCCCTTGATCTTGCGGCCTCTCTCTCTGGATCGCGCTGTTTCTTCTGTCTGCTATTCGTGCAGCCTTACTGCTACGTGCGTGAGTTCCTTTTCTCTCTCTCTCTCTCTCTTCACATGTGTGGCTCCTCTTTGCCCATCTGGTGACGCTTCCTCCTCCTCCTCCTCGAGGCCGTCTACCTCTGTGGTCACCACGTCCTGTAGTGCCCACACGGCTACTCAAGGAAAATGGCTGATAGACTCTGGCACTACTAATCACTGGACCGACAATCCTCACAGCTTTTCTCTCCTAGAACCACATGACCAGATTGTTGAGCATGCATTTCACCTTCCTAGTTTCTAATAACAAATCTGAAATTGGAAACTAGATCTGATAATCTAGAGGGGGGGGGGTGAATAGAGTATATGGCT
>CM077153.1:17756729-17879730 GCA_039583875.1 Platanthera guangdongensis | reverse complement strand
GCTCGATTGCTTGAGTCGGACGTGTTGGTCCGCGGGAGCTTCGGCTCGATTCTTGATTACGCTAATTTGCATGTGCATAAACAGGAATTAAGGTGGTGGGTCTTCGGTATTGGAGGGTCGATGCACAACGACGCCAATAAGTTGACTCGGCAAGGGTGGTTAGCACTTCGCCAACAGAAGTCGGTGCGCCAGCGGCAAGAGTACGCAGGAGTCCGCTTCGTTGCACCAAGCATTGAGGCGTACGATAGGTCGACCGGTATTGCTTACTGGTTTAGAGGTGGGCGAGGCCCAAACCACCGCTTCAGTCTGCCACTACGGAGGTATCCTGGAGGTTACGGCTCCAGAAAGGGGAACTAAAGGTCTGTGTGTGGCACAGAGTCGGGTGTGTGTGTTGCACTTGCATGTCCATCATACCACTTGCATGTCATGGCATAATCGTTACCTTTAACCTTGACACCTAAAGTAGCAAGTGGAATGGGACGCTTATACCTTAGGACCTGCCTAACGACCCCTTAGTCTATAAGCTTGTGTGAGCAAGTTTATAAATTAAGGTTAACTTTGATATATTTAGTCGCTACTGTTTGACCACCGACACCCCAAGTATAAATCGTTATGGACATTTTATACGATGGGAGCCTTGCAAAAGACCCCTTGGCTTATGTGTTTTTCACATAAGTGAAGGTTACATTTCATAGTACAGCTTATTGTCTTTATATGCTATAGAACTTGCTAGAATAGGACCGCTGCCATCTGCTTTTGATATTCTCCACCTTCAAGTCCTTCCCTTTCTTCCTCTCCGCTCGGTGCCTAGGAGCCGTGGGGAAGGGGTGGGGGATGATAGGACTTAGTCTTTTAGACTAACGGTTTTCGAACCGCATCATTTAGGGGATCGCGGAGACCAGCATGGAGGAGCAGCCCCAGAGACCGGTGCGCTTGGAGGTGGGGCAGTCTAGCTCCGGAGTTCACACAGCCGGGACCGTGAGTCTCGACCCTGAGCAGTTTTCTACTTTGTTTCTGCATGAGAGATCTTGTAGTGAGGATTTGAGTACCGGGCATAAGCCCGTTTGCTACTCTGATGTTATTTTTTGTGGACACTCCCTTCGTGGAGTTATATTTATTATGACATGTGATTCTCTGTGGACAGATAGTTTACATTTACTTCATTATTTTGCTACTTTTCTGTGATCGAGTTGGCCGGCAGAATCGGCGCTTTGTGGTGATGACTCTTCAGGGCGTGAAGGAGTCACCGCAAAACGGCGGTTCTGGGCCTAAGACCCCGGGTCCAAAAAGGAAAAAAAAGGGGGGGGGTCTTACAAGTGGTATCAGAGGAGACCTCGATCGAAAGTAGCCGTCCACAACCCTGGGTCACCCCCGCGCGGGTTTAGTTTGGGGACAAACTAAGCAGCGGAAGCAGTGGTGTGCCCATATAGGGGGAATCACATGTAAATTGTCCACTTTCATTAGGCATTGAGTCGATTACCTACTGATGTAGTTCGTTTTGCAGCCCCCAGCTCAGCCCACCCCACAAGGTGGAGCTCAGCAGACTCCAGACATTGCACCACCTCCCATGGTCCCACACCTTTCCTCCAGTCAGACATGGGGCAGACCCTTACAGCTATCCTTGAGGCCTTCCGGGCTCAGCAAGCCCCAGCCCAGCAGCCAAACCCAGGGGCCAACTGGATGAGCACCTTCCGAGGACTCTCTCCCCCATCATACTTAGGGACAGAGTCGGCAGTACGGACAGAGGAGTGGCTGGATGTTATTATGTACGAGATGTTGACTGGGATACGATGCCCTTGGGAGGAGAGGGTGGCCCTAGTGGTATCTTGCTTGGAGTCACATGCTAAGCGGTGGTGGAAGACGCTGTTGGACACGACCTTTGCTGATAGGGAGATTGCAGAAATCACTTGGGAAGAATCAGGGCCACGCTGCTGGAACACTTTTTTCCTCAGTCGGCCAGAGACGAGTTGGAGGAGCGGTTCTTGCAGCTGAGGCAGGGCACCAGGACGGTGGTGGAGTACCACCGAGAGTTCGATCATTTGGCCCGATATGCGGGCTCCTATCAGCTGGACGAAGCAGGTTACGTCAAGAGATTTTATAAGGGCCTAAAAGAGGAGTTGAGGGAGGCCTTGCTTTTTGCCTCTGATGGGCCCATCTCCCGGATTTTGGAGATGGCGAAGAGGATTGAGGCCGACTGGCACACCACTCGGGGCGGAAACGGCAAGCGGAGGACCAGGGCCGGACGGGCCGCAATGATCAGCGTCGAGGCACCATACCAGATGGGAGGAGGGCAGAGGAGCAGCCTCGTCAGGAGTTGAGGCAGGAGCCGAGAGAGCAGGTGGTTTTGGCCCTTCAACCACTCCGGATCCAGGAGATGCAGAGACCCCGGGGTATGGCGTATCCCCGCCGGAGTGCTTCCATTGTCACCAGGTGGGACATCTCCGGAGAGACTGCCCTATGAGGGGGGCACCACCTCCAGCACCACGGGGTGGCCCACCGGCCCAGCATTTCATGCCGAGGAGCGAGGACGCGGCCGAGGACGTGGTTACCAGGGAGGCGACCGCAGGCAGAATGGGGAGCAGATTTACGCTTTGGACTTAGCACAGCCCCGGAACCCGGACAGGGTTATTGCAGGTATGAGAGTAATCTTAATTTTGGATTCATTCATTACTCATATTAAGTGTTAATAGAACTACTAAACGACCTAGGTTAGAAAAACCTTACACCAGAGTTTCTTTCAAACTGATTTAGGAATGGTGATGGTGTGCGGCAAACCTGCCCATACCCTGTTCGACACGGGGGCATCGCACAACTTTGTGTCGGAGAATTTCGTCAAGGACCTGGATCAGATTCGATGTTATACGGGACTACCCAGGAGGGTGCGCCTCCCCATGGGATGGAGATCCAGTCCACAGAAAAGTGCCTCCTGGAGGTTACCATAGACGGTTGACACTCGAGGCCCCGGCGACGATCCTGAGGATGCCGGACTTCGACCTCGTCTTGGGCATGACATGGCTTGTCTGGAACCATGCCCAGATTGATTGCCCGGCAAGGAGGGTCGTGCTGAGCCACGGCGATACTTATGCGACATTCGAAGGTACTACACCGGTCTCCCGTCGCCTGCTTTCATCTATTCAGGCCGTTAAGACTCACATGCAAGGGGACGAGGTATATCAAGTATTATTCGAGATGACTGAGGAGAAGGACCTGATTGCTAACATCCCGGTGGTTCGTGACTACGCCGATATTTTTCCGGATAAGCTGCCAGGGCTACCTCCGCATAGGGAGAAGGACTTCCAGATTCAGTTGGTACCAGGGGCTAAGCCGGTATCCAAGGCCCCTTATCGGATGGCCCCGAAGGAGTTGGCGGAGTTTCGGACACAGTTGCAGGAGCTGGTGGAAGCAGGATTTGTTAGGCCGGAGCTCCTCATCATGGGGAGCTCCTGTCCTATTCGTGAAGAAGAAGGACGGCACTTTACGCCTGTGCATCGACTATCGAGCACTAAACAGGCTGACCGTCCGAAATACCTATCCGCTCCCCAGGATAGACGAGTTGTTCGATCAGCTGGAGGGAGCCCATTATTTTTCAAAGCTGGACTTGAGGTCAGGCTACTACCAGCTACGGATCCAGGAGGAGGATATTCCGAAGACGGCCTTTAGTAGCCGATATGGATTGTATGAGTTCATCGTGATGCCCTTCGGGCTCACGAATGCTCCGTCAGCGTTTATGAGCCTCATGAACCGGGTCTTCGAGGCTTACTTGGATGTGTTCGTCATAGTGTTCATAGACGACATCCTTATCTATTCTAAGATGGAGGAGGAGCACACACGACATCTGGCACTGACCTTGGAGAGACTGCGGGAGCATCGCCTTTATGCGAAGTTCAGCAAGTGTCAGTTCTGGCTGAAGGAGGTGGCTTTCTTAGGCCACATTATCAGCGGAGCCGGGCTGGCAGTGGACCCGGCAAAGATTCAAGCTATTTCGGAGTGGCCGCAGCTGAAAACAGCCACTGACGTACGGAGTTTTCTAGGACTTGCCGATTACTATCGGAAGTTCGTGGAGGGATTCTCTCGAATCGCCCTCCCGCTCACATCCTTGACAAAGAAGGAGGTACCGTTCGTATGGACCCCGCAGTGCCAGACAGCGTTCCAGGAGCTGAAGGATCGGCTAACCTCGGCTCCCATTCTTACTCTCCCCTCGGGGAGGGAGGGATTTCAGGTCTACACGACGCATCATATCAGGGGATGGGAGCAGTACTGATGCAGAACGGACACGTCATAGCTTATGCCTCCCGCCAGCTGAAGACCCATGAGAAGAACTACCCAGTGCACGACCTGGAGATGGGAGCAGTTGTATTCGCACTAAAAATATGGCGGCACTACCTTTATGGAGTCCACTGTGATATATACTCCGATCATAAGAACCTTAAGTACGTGGACACGCAGAAGGAACTGAACATCAGGCAGAGGCGGTGGGTGGAGTTTCTATCTGACTATCAGTATGAGATGCACTATCACCCGGGGAAGGAGAACGTGGTAGCAGATGCACTGAGTCGGAGAGCCGCCACAGCAGGAGCAGAGCCCCAGTTGATGTCTATGGAGCTGCTGTAGAGACTAGAGGACATGCACATTACTCTGGTGTCGTCTGATGATCCTGAGCTCTATGAGGAGTACTTGGCCGCGATGGGCGTTACGATGACATCAGAGACCGAGTCAGAGAAGGGCAGAGGCAGGATGCCAAGTTAGAGCCCATCTTCCAGCTCTGGAGGCAGGCACTGCAGGAGATTACACACTGAGGGACGACCTGGTGTGCTTCAGAGGACGGGTGTATATACCGGAGGGAGGCCAGATCCGGGAGGATATTATGACGGAGGCGCACTGCAGCCGGTATTCTGTACACCCGGGGATTATAAAGATGACGGCTGATTTGAAGAAGACGATGTTCTGGCCGGGCATGAAGAAGGATGTCTCTTACTTCGTGACCCATTGTGAGGCATGTCAGCTAGTGAAGGCGGAGTGCAGGAACCCCGCAGGATTATTGCAGCCACTCCCGGTGCCGGAGTGGAAGTTCGATGACATAGCCATGGACTTCATACATGGGCTTCCCCGATCTCGGACAGGGAATGACTCGATCTGGGTAATCGTTGATCGATTGACCAAGGTGGCTCGATTTATACCAATCAGGAAGGACGATTCAGTGGGTGTACTGGTGCGGAAGTTTGTGGAGCAGTTCATTCGTTATCATGGCGTGCCCAGGACGATAGTGTCAGATCATGATGGGCGGTTTACATCCACGGAGTGGCGATCAGTCCAGGCTTACTTAGGCGCGCGATTGACCTTCAGCACTGCATTTCATCCCCAGACAGACGGACAGACAGAACGCACCAACCGGACGCTGGAGGACCTTTTGAGGCTATGCATCTTGGACCGCGGGGAACCGTGGGAGAAACTCTTACCCCTGGTCGAGTTCTCCTATAACAACAGCCACCAGTCCAGCATCAGGATGGCGCCTTACGAAGCCTTGTACGGGAGGAGATGCCGGACCCCGCTTTCTTGGGTACAGAACGAAGATCCGAAAGTGTTGGGGTCAGAGTTTGTTGAAGACACCGAGGCACAGGTGAGGCTGATCAGGGACAGGATGCTCGAGGCACAGAGTAGACATGCTAAGTACTATGACGCCCGGCATCGGCGGGTGGAGTTCCAGGTGGGGGACCGGTGTTTCTGAAGATCCGGCCCATGCATGGAGTCTCGCGGGTGCGTGGTCGGAGGAAAAACTCAGCCCTAGGTACATGGGCCCTTATAGGATCCTGGAGCGGATCGGACCCCTAGCCTACCGGCTGGAGTTACCACCAGAGCTGGAAGCGCTGCACGATGTCTTCCACATTTCTTCTTTGAGGGGGCTCTGCTACGCCCGGAGCAGCAGATTTTGACCACCGAAGGGCCGGTAGCTTCAGACCGGTCGGTTCGTTTGGAGCTGTGAGGATCGACGACCGAGGAGTGCTGGTCTTGCGACGCAAGAAGGTCCCACTAGTCAAGGTCCTGTGGAGGAACCACGGCCAGGAGGAGCATACCTGGGAGCCACAGGACCTGATGCGACAAAGATACCCCGAGCTATTCAGTCAGGTATACCTCTCAGACCCCTCAAGATGTTAATTTATTTTTCCTGCTTTAAGTATACTAAGGGCTGCTCTAGGCAGATAGAGGCTTATCTTTTGTTTATTGGGGGCTTATCCTTGTTTATTGGGATTTTGGGTTGCCGAGTGGGCGAAAGGGTCTTAGATCTAAGTTTTGCCGTAGAATCTAATTTAACAAACAAGGCGTCATAATGGGATGTTACAAGACTCTTTCCTTCGGTAGTAAGACCCGTAGGCCCAACCTTGATTTCGAGGACGAAATCTTTATTTTGTTTATTGAGATTTGTAACATCCCATTTCCAGCTAGACCCCTAAGAGTGGTTTTGGCCATGACTAGGTCATGACAAACCCTAGAAAGCCAGAAATGGGCCAAGAGATAGGAGGCCAAGGTGAGGATCACCATGGTCTGCAAATAGTAGAATTTTGAACAATGGTTTAGAATGACAATGAGGCTTCACCTTAACCCAAAGACCCTACCACAACACTCCCAAACATTTTGGGAGCCCCATTAGAGCCAAAAGGACCCATTAGGGTCAACCCAAGAGGCCTAGTTGACCAAGGTCAACCCTAGCCCTAAATGGGTCAAACTAGCCTACTTAGGGCCAACTGACCTACTCCTAGCCTAAAGGACCCCTCCTATGCCCTCCTAACCCTAAAGTGAGGTCAAATGGTCACTAAGGACATATTGGGGTCAGCCCTAGAGGCCAGGTTGACCCAAGTCAACTCAAGCCCTAACCTGGTCAAAGTACCCTTACTAAGGGTATGTGACCTCCAAGTACAGGGTAACCCTACATAACCCTACCTAGACCCTAAGGGAAGCCAATGGGTCACCTAGAACCCATAGGGGTCAACCCAATTAGTCATGTTGACCCAAGTCAACCCCCATTTAGGTCAAGTCAAACTTAACCCAAAAGGGCTAACCCAAGCCCAAGCCACTTCTCCCTTTGGCTAAACCCATTCCCATGACCATCATAAACAGTGGGCTGCATTTAGTTTGTGAGGTTGACTAGTCAACCAGAGGTGACTAGGAGAGAGAAAGGAGCTCCTCTCCATGATAATGGAGGAGAGAGAAAATGAGGAAGAAGAAGGGGGAAGTGAGAGGCCGGCCAAGGGAGACTAACAGCCACCCATTATGGCTGCAATCAACTCCTCTAGGAGAGAGGAGTTGATTCCAGCCGTTTCCCGGCCACCAAGGGGTGGGTTCAGCCCCCCTCCACACAACCCGAGCCACACCTTTAATGGTGTTAATGGCCATTGAAGAACCAGCCTCTCCTCTCCCCCATTTGCCATTTAAACACCTTCAGGGAGCCGAGGAGATCATTTTAGAGCGTTTACCTGGAGGAGATGAGCCATTCCACTGTGCAGTTGCAGAAGCCGAGCGCCGCCGCCGTCGTCAATGGCATCCCGCCGCTCCTCTCGCATCCAGGCCGCCAGGAAGGTCCTCCTCCTCTCCTTAACCCGCGGGTAGATCCTAGGAATCATTAGGCTTGAGTTTCGGGCTCAATTGAGCCCGATTCAATCCGGGATTTTTCCTGGATTCGGCAAGAAAATCTCTTGCTTTATCCGCCGGAAAACGCCTCTCCGGCGGCGGAGCCGCCGCCTGACGATAGCCACCACCTCAACGGAGGTGTTGGTGGCGGTGGCCGGCCGGGGAAGGGGCTGGATCGCCGGCGGCAGGACTTGGAAATCGCTCCAGGCGGGACGAATCTCAGCCGTCGGCTCAAGGAGGACGATGACCAGATGCCGTTGATCCTTGCGCCAAGATTCGTGCTGCATCAGTATTAAACTTTAGGAAAATAAATGTTGTTTATTTCATTCTGTCACACTTTTGGCATTTAAGGTTTTTAATTTTTTAAAAATAGCTAGAGGCTCTGTATGAGAAAATGATCAACACATGAATTGTAGCCCTTCCTGTCAACTTTATTTTAAAATTGGTTTGAACCCATATAGGCTTCTGGTTTGACCAGGGCACCCATTTAGGTGGGACACACCCTTAGGGCTAGGCAGTCACTAAATTGAGTGCCCACTCTTCACCCCTAGCCCAAATTAGCTGAAATTTTGGCAGAGAGTCTATCTTAGACATACCTAGGGCCAGCCCAAAAATGGGAATTTTTGGAGAAAATATTTCTATAGTTTTTGTAAATATTTAATAATTATTAGATAAATTAAATAGGTGCCCTAAACACCTCCAAACCCTCCCAAATTTTGGTGAGTGGTCCCTGGGTTCCAATTAGGTACCTGTATAAAATTTCATTTAATTTGGATGTGTTTTGAATAGGTTTTGACACAACCCTAACTATACCCTAAAAAGGGCATTTTGGTCAAAAGTTGCACTTTTGGTTTTGAGTGACCAAATCACCTCAACTGAGGCTGAAATTTGGGTCACTGGCTTGTTATAGCACTTATCACCTCCCCATGGAATATGGGGTAGGGAGGAATAGATTTGCCCTAAGTTCCTAGGTCAAACCCTAAGGAGGGACCTTTTGGCCTTGTGAAGGGTATGAGTCCTAAACACCTTGGATGAACTCCAAATTTTGCAAGGAGGTTCCTAGGATATATAGAACCCTCTGTTAAAAATATGAGCTAATTTTGAAAAGGATAGGGGCCCCAAAACCCTAACCCTAGCTTAGGTCCTAAAACTTGTAGTGTAGGTTTAGGTTAGCTAAACATCTTGAAACTTAACCAAATTTGGGTAGAGAGGGGATTAGGGTATTTTGAGCCTCTGATAATTTACTTGAGGAATTTTGGACAATATTTGTAGCACTTCATTAGTAATCAATGGTAATGCCCTAATAATTATTTTGGCTATTGTGGTCTCACTACCCATCAAGAGGGTATGAAACATGGGTAGAGTTAGTTTTAGGTTATGATAATCTTGTATGAATTTTGTTAGAATTTTTGGATATCTATTTAGGGCATTTACTTCACAAGTGTTTTATTTCGATCACATATTAATAATTCTTGTCAGAGGCCATTACTTACTGAAAAATCATGAAACTTCCTGCATAGTGTTTTTAGCTCAATGATATCATATGGAAATTTTTGTGGAATTATTTGATGATTGATTAGCATACTTTGTTCATTAACCCTTAAATTAGGGAGTTCATAAGAAAATCAAATATAGCTTTATTTCCAAATGAAAAATTATGAAACTTTTTCTAGGGCACCTGTAGTCCATCACAATCATCCCTGAATTTTCTATGAATTTGTGAAGGTGTTATTACTATAGAATCTTTTAAAATGACTTTTTATGGGGCATCTTTGAAATTTAATTTACAGGCCTAAACCTTGCTGAAAATTTGGGAGACTTAGGATTTAGAGTTGATTAGGCATTATGTAATTATTATAAATTTAGTGGATTAATAGCTTGTCTGAAAATGGTACTTCATGTTCAAACCTGGGCCTTTTGGGACATTAGAATAAATAAATTAATTATCAGACAAATTAGGAAAATTATGGATTTCTGGATTTATGCTTCAAATGTCCTTTTAGACCTCTAATAATTATCATAAGGGTACTGGATGAGTATTTCATGTACTTCCCTTTTTACGGGTCATGTAGCTTAAGTGGTCTGCATATAGCAAAACTGCAGGATTTCATTTGGATGTGAATTAGGGCAAGTATGATGGGTCCTGATGGATTGTTGCAAGGACAAGTGGAATGGGCTGCGTCTTGGGAAGATGAGTGAGTAAGGTGTGGTTCTGTCTAGGGTTATAAGCGTTCGGGTCCGACGAAAGATCGTCCTACCTAAGGAGAGTTGGAGTCAAATTACCCTAGGATTAGCATATCGAAATATGAGAAAATAAAGGGTAAGAGAATCAACAAATAATAAATAAGTACCTTGCGAAAGGGAACGTTGGGCGTAATCCCAACATAGTTCCTAGTGCCCCTTGAGAGCCCTTCACAGGGAATACCGGGGGCAGTCCTGGGTTAACGTAAACTGTTTAACAAGCTGAAAAGAGTAACTTAGTAATTAGGGTTGCACATTCCACAACACTGATGGCACCAGAGGTTGGATAGGAGCTTCGGCTCGGATGGTTAAAAGGCGGACTTTGGGTCCGGGGAGCTTCGGCTCGATTGCTTGAGTCGGACGTGTTGGTCCGGGGAGCTTCGGCTCGATTCTTGATTACGCTAATTTGCATGTGCATAACAGGAAAGGAAATTAAGGTGGTGGGTCTTCGGTATTGGAGGGTCGATGCACCGACGCCAATACGTTGACTCGGCAAGTGTGGTTAGCACTTCGCCAACAGAAGTCCGGTGCGCCAGCCGGCAAGAGTACGCAGGAGTCCGCTTCGTGCACCAAGCGTTGAGGCGTACGATAGGTTTGACCGGTAGTGCTTTACTGGTTTAGAGGTGGGCGAGGCCCAACCCACCGCTTCCGTCTGCCACTACGGAGGTATCCTGGGAGGTTACGGCTCCAGAAAGGGGGAACTAAAGGTCTGTGTGCACAGAGTCGGGTGTGTGTGTTGCACTTGCATGTCCATCATACCCACTTGCATGTCATGGCATAATCGTTACCTTTAACCTTGACACCTAAAGTATAAGTGGAATGAGACGCTTATACCTTAGGACCTGCTAAACGACCCCTTAGTCTATAAGCTTGTGTGGGCAAGTTTATAAATTAAGGTTAACTTTGATATATTTAGTCGCTGATGTTTGACCACCGACACCCCAACGTATAAATCGGTATGGGACTTTTTATACGATGGGAGCCTTGCAAAAGACCCCTTGGCTTATGTGTTTTTCACATAAGTGAAGGTTACATTTCATAGTACAGCTTATTGTCTTTATATGCTATAGAACTTGCTAGAATAGGACCGATGTCATCTGCTTTTGATATTCTCCACCTTCAAGTCCTCCCCTTTCTTCCTCTCCGCTCGGTGCCTAGGAGCCGTGGGGGAAGGGGTGGGGGATGATAGGACTTAGTCTTTTAGACTAACGGTTTTCGAACCGCATCATTTAGGGGATCGCGGAGACCAGCATGGAGGAGCAGCCCCAGAGACCGGTGCGCTTGGAGGTGGGGCAGTCTAGCTCCGGAGTTCACACAGCCGGGACCGTGAGTCTCGACCCTGAGCAGTTTTCTACTTTTGTTTCTGCATGAGAGATCTTGTAGTGAGGATTTGATGTACCGGGCATAAGCCCGTTTTGCTACTCTGATGTTATTTTCTGTGGACACTCCCTTCGTGGAGTTATATTTATTATGACATGTGATTCTCTGTGTACAGATAGTTTACATTTACTTCATTATTTTGCTACTTTTCTGTGATCGAGTTGGCCGGCAGAATCGGCGCTTTGTGGTGATGACTCTTCAGGGCGTGAAGGAGTCACCGCAAAACGGCGGTTCTGGGCCTAAGACCCCGGTGTCCAAAAAGGGAAAAAAAGGGGGGGGGGGTCTTACACTAAGTGAATCACCGCTCTCTATCAAGGCCTTTCTTTCCCGCTGCAAAAAGTTATAGGCATCAGATTTGGAGAACCCAACATTCTCTAGCCCTCCAACTTCATTGGATAAAAAATTGTATGCATGAACAGTTCTAACCGCAGCATCTGTCAAATTTTTCATAAGATTACCATGCATGTTTGAAATGCTACGGTGCGATCTCAACAAATGCTGCTCCTTCTCGGTGGCAAGGGGATGGTTGTGCTCCTCAACGAACTTCGACACTGTCTAATTCCTACCTTCTTTGTCTGCGGAAAAAAATATACATGCCAGACAATCTGTCTGTGTCTCCAATTTTCGATACTTTTTTGGAGATGACCCGACACTTTGAAAACCGGTTTTGGCACAACTGTACTCCCGAGATCTAATAATCCGAGTGTGCATCCAGTAGGTTATGTGTTGTTTTCGGACACTAAACCTGTGCAATGAGCATACTGACAATACATAGCGTAGGCCTCGTCCTCTGAATGAACTACGGGAAACACCACAGGTTTTTTTGGGACCTGACAATTTTCGAAGGAATGCAGTTGAAAACTGTGCTGATATTAAAACAAATGCAGTTACAATCATCAAAGAAATGCAGTTGCATTAACTTACAGTTACCTCTTCTACAACAACACTACCGGAACCCTGACTACTTGTTGCTCCCACTTCAGACATTTTCGCCTACAACTTTCCCGAAAAATACAGAGACATATAAGTGAAATACGATGAATTTTATAATGTTAGGGTAAGCACTAGATCACAATACCTGGACTGAAACGATAGAAAAATAGTAGGGAGCACGAACGTGGCCGGAGAAGGAGAAGGAGCGGCGAGTTGCACGAGAACTAGGGGCGACGAGTGGCGAGAGAGTTGAGGCAGCTTTGTTCTGCGGAAGTTCACTGAGTTTCAGTCGATAGTTTTTGCTCCCGCAGCTGCTGAGAAGGGAAGAAGCGGGGTGGAGGGAAAAACAGTAATTTCAGAAAGCAAAAAGAGTGGGCACCGGCTATTTATTTCCGCAGCACTCCATCATACGTTACCCGCAACAGAAAATTTTCCAACTTTCAGGCCCACTCAGCCACTCTCCACGTGCAAAATGTTCTCATCTTTAAGATCCTCGTGAAATAGAACAAATTTTTGGTCCCGAAGGTCAGCTTGCATTAAAAAAAAAATTGATCTTAATCCTATTAAAAAATATATTATTCTCAAAAATAAATTATAAATTTCTTACTAGAAGTTTTTTATCTAATTAAAATGTTATTTTCTTATAAAAAATATTTTTTTAAAAAAACGGTACACATATTAACCCTGTCCAAAAGGTCCGATCGGGCTGGCCCGGACCGGGCCCGGGCTTTTGCAAACCGGCCCGAGCCCGTGCCCTTTCTTTATCGGGCTCGGGCCGGGCTCGTTCTTTGACCCCGGGAAAGGGCCCGAGCGGCCCCTGGGCCGGGCCGGGCCCTTTTAAAAAAACATTTTATTTTTAAAAAAACTTGAAATAAAAAATCGAATAAAAATTTTTATTAATATTGAAATTAAAAAAAACAAAATTACACGTTTAAAAAATAAATTTAGGAAAAAAATGGAATTTATTATTTTTAATGATAATAAAAAAAAATACATTTTTACAAATTCAGGTTGTCCATCTATTCTTCAATTCCCTCGGAGCTCTCCTACAACGCTGAAATGTGTTGCTTCCTATTCGTAGCATCCAAATAATCCTTGTAGCAGATGCATAGTTATAGTGATTCTTCATTTAGTCGGCTCCTCCGCGTGTTCAAAATCCTGCCACTAAGAGAAAAAGCGGACTCTGAAGCTACTGTACGAGCTTGAATTGTTAGTAAATCACGTGCCATACAGACCAAAATAGGATAAGTATTAGCTTTACCTTTCCACCACTTTAAGATATTGAAGTTTTCTATCTCTTCAGTAGTCATATAATCACGAAATTGCGTTTTCGTATACAATACTAATTCGTTTAAACTACTTGATATGCGTGCTTTTTTTTCCTGCAAGCTAATTCTAAAATTTTATTTGTAAAAGAATCTTTTGTGCTGGTTTGTGTTATTTTTCTCGGGGTCGTGAGCTATATAAGTTGTCGTATTAATTAAAACATTTGGTAAAAATACAATTAAATTTTGTAGTATTAACGTCGTCAACGTCATCGAAACATATATTTAGATCGGTCTACAAGAGCGCCAAATTTGGCCCGAATAATTTGGCGTCGTCTGTAGAAAAGAGTTCCTCGAAGTTCAAAGAAGGTTCTAAAGACAGTAATCACTACACAACGATACTCGTGACTGGTGGCCATGACAAGAAGAGCTACCTGCACTGCTAATGGATTGGTCCATGGGGGCACGTCGATCCATCCTCATCCCACTCGCACGTCACCATGCCTCTCGTGGAAGAGGCAATGCACGAACCTCGTGCGAAATTGGAGGAATGCGTACGCCATATTGAAGAGTACCTAGTGACCCGAAGAAAAAGAGAAGGGCCACGTGCTCATAATCCTGTCTCTGAGCAAGGCAGTCTGCCTCAATCTATTCTGGACCACCCTTCGACCGAGCACTTTGCTCGAGAGCACCATGAACCCAAAGAAGAGCTCCCTGGCACAATCAGTGTTGTGCGCTTAGTCCATCTAGCCGAAGAACCTGAAGCTCATTATCATCACTATAACTCGGAAACAACGGGAACAAAATTAGAGGGCTCACACGCAAAGAACTCCAAAACATAATCATCGAAGAGTGCAAACATGTTGATCAACGGGACTCTTTGGCCCGCCGCCACATCTGCCACTGCACTGCCCATGTTCACACTTGATGTCCTGACACATCCAATCTCGCATGCTCCCAACTCCCCAACTTTGAGATGTTCAACTAAACTAATAACATGCAGGACCACAACAACCATTTTGTTACCATCATGAGGATCCACAATGCCCACGACCAACTGCTATGCCAGGTGTTCCGGCAACACTGAACTAACAAGCTCGTGCCTAGCTTCACTCTCTAAAAGAAGGAGGTATCGACCTTGAACTTTTGTGCATCATCATCCTGGGAGGGCTCCGACCCAATAGGTTTTACTCAACACTAATGTGGGAGACGGTCCACACCTACCCCGACCTTGTTCAACTAGTCGAGGCTTAGATTGTAGCGGATAAGTCGATCGAAGCACACCAAAAGTAGTTCAAAGGAAGTTCAAAATGGTTGGAGCAAGAACAGTTGTCTCCTCTGGAGGAATGTGTTGACCGTTGTGGTGCACCTCGGACCCAATGACATCAGAACCGCACTCCTATCAACATCTCCAGGTACAACATACTTTATGTAATCCAAGATAAGATGACGCACCGTAGACCCAAGCCGATCTCTCCAAACAAAGAAGACCAATCATAACACTGTGAATTCCACCGTAGACGCGAGCATATCACAGAAGATTGTTCCAAACTGAAGAAGGAAATGGAGCGTCTTATTCACCAAGGGCTTCTAAAATGGTTCTTGCAGAACAAAGCTCTGAGTCGGTCGGCATAGTCTACGACGACGAACGATCGACCACCATCTCGCTAGGAGAGACTGGGGGCAACCCTTAGAGTAATCAGGAGAAAACTCCTTTCGCATTCACAGAGTTGTACCTACTCCTCACCACCCTGCCAGCATTATCAACCTTCCATAAAGACTTATGATTTAACTTTACCGCATTGTTTCTGCAAATTACTTCATAAGTTTCAGATAACAAATTTGCAATGGGTAATGTCAAATCTATGTCTGCCATCGCCAAGGGTCTGCCCCTCTTGGCGGTCGGTACCTGCTAAATTACAATAGGTAATGTCAAACCAACACCTACCATCGGCAAGGGCCTGCCCCCATTAGCGGTCGATTCCTGCCAAATTGAGTGCCCACTCTTCACCCCTAGCCCAAATTAGCTGAAATTTTGGCAGAGAGTCTATCTTAGACATACCTAGGGCCAGCCCAAAAATGGGAATTTTTGGAGAAAATATTTCTATAGTTTTTGTAAATATTTAATAATTATTAGATAAATTAAATAGGTGCCCTAAACACCTCCAAACCCTCCCAAATTTTGGTGAGTGGTCCCTGGGTTCCAATTAGGTACCTGTATAAAAATTTCATTTAATTTGGATGTGTTTTGAATAGGTTTTGACACAACCCTAACTATACCCTAAAAAGGGCCATTTTGGTCAAAAGTTGCACTTTTGGTTTTGAGTGACCAAATCACCTCAACTGAGGCTGAAATTTGGGCCACTGGCTTGTTATAGCACTTATCACCTCCCCATGGAATATGGGGTAGGGAGGAATAGATTTGCCCTAAGTTCCTAGGTCAAACCCTAAGGAGGGACCTTTTGGCCTTGTGAAGGGTATGAGTCCTAAACACCTTGGATGAACTCCAAATTTTGTAAGGAGGTTCCTAGGATATATAGAACCCTCTGTTAAAAATATGAGCTAATTTTGAAAAGGATAGGGGCCCCAAAACCCTAACCCTAGCTTAGGTCCTAAAACTTGTAGTGTAGGTTTAGGTTAGCTAAACATCTTGAAACTTAACCAAATTTGGGTAGAGAGGGGATTAGGATATTTTGAGCCTCTGATAATTTACTTGAGGAATTTTGGACAATATTTGTAGCACTTCATTAGTAATCAATGGTAATGCCCTAATAATTATTTTGGCTATTGTGGTCTCACTACCCATCAAGAGGGTATGAAACATGGGTAGAGTTAGTTTTAGGTTATGATAATCTTGTATGAATTTTGTTAGAAGTTTTGGATATCTATTTAGGGCATTTACTTCACAAGTGTTTTATTTCGATCACATATTAATAATTCTTGTCAGAGGCCATTACTTACTGAAAAATCATGAAACTTCCTGCATAGTGTTTTTAGCTCAATGATATCATATGGAAATTTTTGTGGAATTATTTGATGATTGATTAGCATACTTTGTTCATTAACCCTTAAATTAGAGAGTTCATAAGAAAATCAAATATAGCTTTATTTCCAAATGAAAAATTATGAAACTTTTTCTAGGGCACCTGTAGTCCATCACAATCATCCCTGAAATTTTCTATGAATTTGTGAAGGTGTTATTACTATAGAATCTTTTAAAATGACTTTTTATGGGGCATCTTTGAAATTTAATTTACAGGCCTAAACCTTGCTGAAAATTTGGGAGACTTAGGATTTAGAGTTGATTAGGCATTATGTAATTATTATAAATTTAGTGGATTAATAGCTTGTCTGAAAATGGTACTTCATGTTCAAACCTGGGCCTTTTGGGACATTAGAATAAATAAATTAATTATCAGACAAATTAGGAAAATTATGGATTTCTGGATTTATGCTTCAAATGTCCTTTTAGACCTCTAATAATTATCATAAGGGTACTGGATGAGTATTTCTTGTACTTCCCTTTTACGGGTCATGTAGCTTAAGTGGTCTGCATATAGCAAAACTGCAGGATTTCATTTGGATGTGAATTAGGGCAAGTATGATGGGTCCTGATGGATTGTTGCAAGGACAAGTGGAATGGGCTGCGTCTTGGGAAGATGAGTGAGTAAGGTGTGGTTCTGTCTAGGGTTATAAGCGTTCGGGTCCGACGAAAGATCGTCCTACCTAAGGAGAGTTGGAGTCAAATTACCCTAGGATTAGCATATCGAAATATGAGAAAATAAAGGGTAAGAGAATCAACCAATAATAAATAAGTACCTTGCGAAAGGGAACGTTGGGCGTAATCCCAACATAGTTCCTAGTGCCCCTTGAGAGCCCTTCACAGGGAATACCGGGGGCAGTCCTGGGTTAACGTAAACTGTTTAACAAGCTGAAAAGAGTAACTTAGTAATTAGGGTTGCACATTCCACAACACTGATGGCACCAGAGGTTGGATAGGAGCTTCGGCTCGGATGGTTAAAAGGCGGACTTTGGGTCCGGGGAGCTTCGGCTCGATTGCTTGAGTCGGACGTGTTGGTCCGGGGAGCTTCGGCTCGATTCTTGATTACGCTAATTTGCATGTGCATAACAGGAAAGGAAATTAAGGTGGTGGGTCTTCGGTATTGGAGGGTCGATGCACCGACGCCAATACGTTGACTCGGCAAGTGTGGTTAGCACTTCGCCAACAGAAGTCCGGTGCGCCAGCCGGCAAGAGTACGCAGGAGTCCGCTTCGTGCACCAAGCGTTGAGGCGTACGATAGGTCTGACCGGTAGTGCTTTACTGGTTTAGAGGTGGGCGAGGCCCAACCCACCGCTTCCGTCTGCCACTACGGAGGTATCCTGGGAGGTTACGGCTCCAGAAAGGGGGAACTAAAGGTCTGTGTGCACAGAGTCGGGTGTGTGTGTTGCACTTGCATGTCCATCATACCCACTTGCATGTCATGGCATAATCGTTACCTTTAACCTTGACACCTAAAGTATAAGTGGAATGGGACGCTTATACCTTAGGACCTGCTAAACGACCCCTTAGTCTATAAGCTTGTGTGGGCAAGTTTATAAATTAAGGTTAACTTTGATATATTTAGTCGCTGATGTTTGACCACCGACACCCCAACGTATAAATCGGTATGGGACTTTTTATACGATGGGAGCCTTGCAAAAGACCCCTTGGCTTATGTGTTTTTCACATAAGTGAAGGTTACATTTCATAGTACAGCTTATTGTCTTTATATGCTATAGAACTTGCTAGAATAGGACCGATGTCATCTGCTTTTGATATTCTCCACCTTCAAGTCCTCCCCTTTCTTCCTCTCCGCTCGGTGCCTAGGAGCCGTGGGGGAAGGGGTGGGGGATGATAGGACTTAGTCTTTTAGACTAACGGTTTTCGAACCGCATCATTTAGGGGATCGCGGAGACCAGCATGGAGGAGCAGCCCCAGAGACCGGTGCGCTTGGAGGTGGGGCAGTCTAGCTCCGGAGTTCACACAGCCGGGACCGTGAGTCTCGACCCTGAGCAGTTTTCTACTTTTGTTTCTGCATGAGAGATCTTGTAGTGAGGATTTGATGTACCGGGCATAAGCCCGTTTTGCTACTCTGATGTTATTTTCTGTGGACACTCCCTTCGTGGAGTTATATTTATTATGACATGTGATTCTCTGTGTACAGATAGTTTACATTTACTTCATTATTTTGCTACTTTTCTGTGATCGAGTTGGCCGGCAGAATCGGCGCTTTGTGGTGATGACTCTTCAGGGCGTGAAGGAGTCACCGCAAAACGGCGGTTCTGGGCCTAAGACCCCGGTGTCCAAAAAGGGAAAAAAAAGGGGGGGGGTCTTACACTAAGTGAATCACCGCTCTCTATCAAGGCCTTTCTTTCCCGCTGCAAAAAGTTATAGGCATCAGATTTGGAGAACCCAACATTCTCTAGCCCTCCAACTTCATTGGATAAAAAATTGTATGCATGAACAGTTCTAACCGCAGCATCTGTCAATTTTTCATAAGATTACCATGCATGTTTGAAATGCTACGGTGCGATCTCAACAAATGCTGCTCCTTCTCGGTGGCAAGGGGATGGTTGTGCTCCTCAACGAACTTCGACACTGTCTAATTCCTACCTTCTTTGTCTGCGGAAAAAAATATACATGCTAGACAATCTGTCTGTGTCTCCAATTTTCGATACTTTTTTGGAGATGACCCGACACTTTGAAAACCGGTTTTGGCACAACTGTACTCCCGAGATCTAATAATCTGAGTGTGCATCCAGTAGGTTATGTGTTGTTTTCGGACACTAAACCTGTGCAATGAGCATACTGACAATACATAGCGTAGGCCTCGTCCTCTGAATGAACTACGGGAAACACCACAGGTTTTTTTGGGACCTGACAATTTTCGAAGGAATGCAGTTGAAAACTGTGCTGATATTAAAACAAATGCAGTTACAATCATCAAAGAAATGCAGTTGCATTAACTTACAGTTACCTCTTCTACAACAACACTACCGGAACCCTGACTACTTGTTGCTCCCACTTCAGACATTTTCGCCTACAACTTTCCCGAAAAATACAGAGACATATAAGTGAAATACGATGAATTTTATAATGTTAGGGTAAGCACTAGATCACAATACCTGGACTAAAACGATAGAAAAATAGTAGGGAGCACGAACGTGGCCGGAGAAGGAGAAGGAGCGGCGAGTTGCACGAGAACTAGGGGCGACGAGTGGCGAGAGAGTTGAGGCAGCTTTGTTCTGCGGAAGTTCACTGAGTTTCAGTCGATAGTTTTTGCTCCCGCAGCTGCTGAGAAGGGAAGAAGCGGGGTGGAGGGAAAAACAGTAATTTCGGAAAGCAAAAAGAGTGGGCACCGGCTATTTATTTCCGCAGCACTCCATCATGCGTTACCCGCAACAGAAAATTTTCCAACTTTCAGGCCCACTCAGCCACTCTCCACGTGCAAAATGTTCTCATCTTTAAGATCCTCGTGAAATAGAACAAATTTTTGGTCCCGAAGGTCAGCTTGCATTAAAAAAAAAATTGATCTTAATCCTATTAAAAATATATTATTCTCAAAATAAATTATAAATTTCTTATTAGAAGTTTTTTATCTAATTAAAATGTTATTTTCTTATAAAAAATATTTTTTTAAAAAAAACGGTACACATATTAACCCTGTCCAAAAGGTCCGATCGGGCTGGCCCGGACCGGGCCCGGGCTTTTGCAAACCGGCCCGAGCCCGTGCCCTTTCTTTATCGGGCTCGGGCCGGGCTCGTTCTTTGACCCCGGGAAAGGGCCCGAGCGGCCCCCTGGGCCGGGCCGGCCCTTTTAAAAAAACATTTTATTTTTAAAAAAACTTGAAATAAAAAATCGAATAAAAAATTTTATTAATATTGAAATTAAAAAAACAAAATTACACGTTTAAAAAATAAATTTAGAAAAAATGGAATTTATTATTTTTAATGATGATAAAAAAAAAATACATTTTTACAAATTCAGGTTGTCCATCTCTTCTTCAATTCCCTCGGAGCTCTCCTACAACGCTGAAATGTGTTGCTTCCTATTCGTAGCATCCAAATAATCCTTGTAGCAGATGCATAGTTATAGTGATTCTTCATTTAGTCGGCTCCTCCGCGTGTTCAAAATCCTGTCACTAAGAGAAAAAGCGGACTCTGAAGCTACTGTACGAGCCTGAATTGTTAGTAAATCACGTGCCATACAGACCAAAATAGGATAAGTATTAGCTTTACCTTTCCACCACTTTAAGATATTAAAGTTTTCGATCTCTTCCGTAGTCATATAATCACGAAATTGCGTTTTCGTATACAATACTAATTCGTTTAAACTACTTGATATGCGTGTTTTTTTTTCATGCAAGCTAATTCTAAAATTTTATTTGTAAAAGAATCTTTTGTCCTGGTTTGTGTTATTTCTTCTCGGGGTCTTGGGCTATATAAGTTGTCGTATTAATTAAAACATTTGGTAAAAATTGAATTAAATTTTGTAGTATTAACGTCGTCAACGTCATCGAAACATATATTTAGATCGGTCTACAAGAGCGCCAAATTTGGCCCGAATAATTTGGCGTCGTCTGTAGAAAAGAGTTCCTCGAAGTTCAAAGAAGGTTCTAAAGACAGTAATCACTACACAACGATACTCGTGACTGGTGGCCATGACAAGAAGAGCTACCTGCACTGCTAATGGATTGGTCCATGGGGGCATGTCGATCCATCCTCATCCCACTCGCACGTCACCATGCCTCTCGTGGAAGAGGCAATGCACGAACCTCGTGCGAAATTGGAGGAATGCGTACGCCATATTGAAGAGTACCTAGTGACCCGAAGAAAAAGAGAGGGCCACGTGCTCATAATCCTGTCTCTGAGCAAGGCAGTCTGCCTCAATCTATTCTGGACCACCCTTCGACTGAGCACTTTGCTCGAGAGCACCATGAACCCAAAGAAGAGCTCCCTGGCACAATCAGTGTTGTGCGCTTAGTCCATCTAGCCGGAGAACATGAAGCTCATTATCATCACTATAACTCGGAAACATCGGGAACAAAATTAGAGGGCTCACACGCAAAGAACTCCAAAACATAATCATCGAAGAGTGCAAACATGTTGATCAACGGGACGCTTTGGCCCGCCGCCACATCTGCCACTGCCCATGTTCACACCTGATGTCCTGACACATCCAATCCCGCATGCTCCCAACTCCCCAACTTCGAGATGTTCAACTAAACTAATGACATGCAGGACCACAACAACCATTTTGTTACCATCATGAGGATCCACAATGCCCACGACCAACTGCTATGCCAGGTGTTCCGACAACACTGAACTAACAAGCTCGTGCCTAGCTTCACTCTCTGAAAGAAGGAGGTATCGACCTTGAACTTTTGTGCATCATCATCCTGGGAGGGCTCCGACCCAACAGGTTTTACTCAACACTAATGTGGGAGACGGTCTACACCTACCCCGACCTTGTTCAACTAGTCGAGGCTTAGATTGTAGCGGATAAGTCGATCGAAGCACACCAAAAGTAGTTCAAAGGAAGTTCAAAATGGTTGGAGCAAGAACAGTTGTCGCCTCTGGAGGAATGTGTTGACCGTTGTGGTGCACCTCGGACCCAATGACATCAGAACCGCACTCCTATCAACATCTCCAGGTCCAACATACTTTATGTAATCCAAGATAAGATGACGCACCGTAGACCCAAGCCGATCTCTCCGAACAAAGAAGACCAATCACAACACTGTGAATTCCACCGTAGACGCGAGCATATCACAGAAGATTGTTCCAAACTGAAGAAGGAAATGGAGCGTCTTATTCACCAAGGGCTTCTAAAATGGTTCTTGCAGAACAAAGCTCTGAGTCGGTCGGCATAGCCTACGACGACGAACGATCAACCACCATCTCGATAGGAGAGACTGGGGGCAACCCTTAGAGTAATCAGGAGAAAACTCCTTTCGCATTCACAGAGTTGTACCTACTCCTCACCACCCTGCCATCATTATCAACGTTCCATAAAGACTTATGATTTAACTTTACCGCATTGTTTCTGCAAATTACTTCATAACTTTCAGATAACAAATTTGCAATGGGTAATGTCAAATCTATGTCTGCCATCGCCAAGGGTCTGCCCCTCTTGGCGGTCGGTACCCGCTAAATTACAATAGGTAATGTCAAGCCAACACCTACCATCGGCAAGGGCCTGCCCCCATTAGCGGTCGATTCCTGCCAAATTACAATGGGTAAGGTCAAACCTACGCCTGCCGCCGCCAAGGTATTGTTGCCCACCACCCCGGGTGATTGGTACACGCCAAATTACAATGGGTAAGGTCAATCATACGCCCATCATCGCCAAGGGCCTGCCCCCCATGACAGTCAGTATATGCCAAATTACAATGGGTAAGGTCAAACCTACGCCCACCATCGCTAAGGGTCTTCCTTCTTTGGCAGTAGGTACCTGCCAAATTACGATGGGTAAGTTCAAACCTACACCTGCCATCGTCAAGGGCATGCCACACTTGGCGGTTGGTACCTACCAAATTACAATGGATTAGGTCAAACCTACACCCTCAACCGCCAGGGGTTTGCCCATGTGACGGTCGGTACTTGCAAAGTAGCAAGAAATCAAACAAGTATTTATGAAACGTCAAAACATCCCGACAACACGCATAACCGCGAAACACGAGTCCGCGCACCAAACACACAATCACCCAGACAAAGTATGCGTCCTCCGCACGCAAAAACACGAGGGCACCCGGGTATAGGAAAATTAAGTTTGACTGGTGCTAGTGGTGGCCATATGATGAGGATCAAGAAGAAAAGAGAGACAAAAAAGGATATTGTCAAGGATCTTCTAATGGAGCAAGCCTTCTCTGCTCAGATACCAAATGTAAGAAGTATATATATCTAATGCAAGTATTTGTGATTGCAGGTATTTTTCCACACAAACATGAGAGAAAAAAAATATAACCTAATGGATATTGAAACAGGAAGATAAGATAAAGCCAGTGGCAGTACACACAGCATCAATAGCTTAAAGAGTTGAACTGGCCTAGCCGAAACACTGTTAGTAATATATATACTAACAAAGGCAAAGGTGTGTGCATAGTGATTCTAATACAAAATACACGACATAAAATATAAGTTTTCAGTATGAAAATAACACGTAAGGTGGTTATGGTCTGCGGATAACCACCACAACCACTCTAGATCTTATAAATAGGACCATAAAGCCCTCCTTCATTGGATCTACTCTTACTCCCACTTCATCTCCTACACATGTGAGAGATCCTTTAGAAATCTACTACGCCTTGGAAGACTTCATCGAAGATCTTCGAGCAACTTGAAGATTTCTTCAAAGACCTTCATCCTCTCTTGAGCATCGGAGCAAGCGCTCCACGCGCACCATAACAGGCATTCCGCTCTCACCGCGCTCAGAAGGAGGCAAGCCGCAGATGACGAGACACGCAGAACGCGCCCCCTCAACCTTCTAGCACCGGTAGAAGACTTCAAAGCATTTGAAGCGCAGTACTCCCCATTACAGTGAAGAAAAGACTTAGCTTCATGAGTGGAGGCCTGTCACCCTCCAAATACATCTCTCTCTCTCCCCCAATGATTTTAACGAGGAACAACATGTCGACACCGCCTTCTCTTCAAAGTTTTGTACAACAACCAAGAATAGTGAAGATTGGTCGACACAACCCCGACCATGTATGTTGGATCCCTAGTGTGGATTTGGGCTAGGTTCACTAATTAGGTTGAGTTTTGACCCACATTGTATAGCCAAGGTCAAGTCTGTGAGTCCTATAGTTAAGTCTAGTCATTAGGTTCAACATTCATGGACCAGCCAACAGAGAACCTCAGTTGACTCAGACTTAGAAGAATTTAGATTTAAAATTGTCAGTTCAAAATTCTTCAAACTCAGCTCGACGATCGTTGATCGCAGATCGACGAACTCACAGTTGATTCTCTGAGTTGAGCTCGACGATATTCGAGCTAAGGTCGACGATCTCTTCATTCAGACAGATTCTCTGATCGACGAATTCTGGAGTATAACTTCAACATATTCCTTCAAATTTAGTTTCTCTGAACTTTGCTCGGCGAAGATAGATTCTTAGCTCGATGAACTTAGAGCGCAGAATTGGCTAGTTATTTTCATAATGCAGTTCGTTGAGCGCAGGTCGACGAACAGGAATTCTCAGCTCGTCGAACTTGAAACTCTAGTCGACGAATTCTGTTCATAGCTCGACGAATTCTGTCTTAAGCCAGATTTAGAAGTTTTCCTTTTTCTGTCCTTATTTTTTTAATATTATTTAGCAGTAATTCTTTGAGTAATTAATTCTTATATTCCCCTGAATATAACCGTTATTGGCAACATTAATTATGGTCTTCATTATGGTCAATTACTTGCTTAATTTATTGGGACAGTTGGGGAAACTCATTTAAGACAATATTCTCCAGCCGTTTTTCATTCTGCAGACAGATCAGCAATCAATGCTTGGAATTCAAATTTCAAAGGAGAATTTTTGACAGTAGAATATAATATTTCAGACGGTAGAAGTAATACAGAAAACAAGAAGAAGAGAACAGACTGAATATTCAACACAAGAAAATCTTTGTGCAGAAAACACTTTGTTTTTCCCTTGTACTTTTTGAAGACTGAAGAAGAACAACAATCAAACATCAAGAGTCTTCTTCAACTTCTACTCCATGAATATTCAAGGACAACAAACTCTGAATCAGTCAGAAGTTCCTGGATCACTTCAACTCAAGGCTGAAGACCTACACCCTGAGCAAGGCTCCAAGTCATTTTAGAAGGAGCTTTGACACCAGCAATCCACTAGTCTTCTCTGTTGTATAGAGAAAAGAGAAGACAACATCAACTCTCTCTCACCTCCTGTAAAAGAGTTTATTAACTCCCTTCAAAAGTTTATTCTTTAGTTTTGGGCACCTGATCAAAAGCTCAAAGGGTTGTGAGATCTCCCTAGAAATAGATCTTGTGGTGGCAGTCACCTGATCAAAAACCTGATAGTGGATTCCTACCAGGGTGGTAGAAGAGTGGATGTATCCAGGTTGGGGAACCACTATAAAATTCTTGTGTTGTCTGGTTGCCTATTTTCTTTTTATGCTTGTTGTGACTGTGATAGTTTAGTTTTGCTTAGTTTGCATTTCCTTTTCATACTACTATAAGTATCACCTATTTTATTACTCTGATAAATTTCTAAAATAGTCAAAAGTTTTAAGTTACTCTATTAACCCCCACCCCCCTCTATAGTAATCAGATTTATCCCCTATTTCATTGGTATCAAAGATATACCATATCTTTTAATTGGTATCAGAGGGTATTCCTTTGGTTGTACAAGCGAACACTTGAATCAAAAGATCCTTGTTAGATCTGATTTTTCTATTTTTCTAGTTTTTCTATTTATTTCATAGCATGACACAGAACAAAGATTATAAGCACCAGACCTCCAGTTTGAAACTTGAATAAGTTTGCTATCTGAAAGGCAAGAATTAGGCTTTATATGAACTCTATTGATGAAGAAATATACAATTCTATTTTTACAGGACCACCAGCTCCAATGGCTACCACTACTGCAAGTTCCAGCACACATGTTGTTCCACCACCTTAGTAGACAAATGCACAAAAGAAGGCCAAGATAGCAGATGTCAAGGCCATGAATATTCTGGCTCAAGCTATGTCAGATGACATATTCCAGAAAGTGGCTAAGTGTACATCAGCCGAAGCTATCTGGAATTCTCTCAACCAGATGGTTGCTGGATCAGCAGATGAGAGAAAGGACAGGAGATCAAATCTCATCTCCCAGTATGAAAATTTCAAGAAAGAAGAATCTGAGTCTGTGAGTGATATGTATAACGGACTAAGCTCTATCATCAATGAGCTGAAGACTCTGGACAAGGACATCACTCTCACAGAAGTAAATGATAAAATCCTCATGTGCTTCACTAGCTTATGGGATTCCAGAATATGGCCAATCAAGGAGGCCAGAAGCTTAAATGAGATTTCCACTGAATCTCTTCTTGGAAATCTCAAATCATATAAGCAACTCATAAAGACAAGAGAAGCTGCAGAGTAGAAGACTCCTCCAGCAGCCAGAAAGGAGCAAAGCATAGCTTTTAAAGCTTCAAAATAATCAGAAGCTCCAACAGCCAGTGAAGAACTCCTGAGTCTCTTAGCCAAGAGATTTTACAAAATGACAAAGGACTTCAGAAGAAAGTCATCTAGGCAAGATGACAAGCCAAGGTATGACAAGACACCCACTAAAGAAGTTGTTTGTTTTGGTTGCAGAAAACCAGGACACTTCATATCAGAGTGTCAAGAGAACCAAAAGAAGGAGAGAAGAAGAGAAAAAGAAACCAGGAAACAGCACTACAGCAAGCCCTCCTCCAGTAAGCATAAAAGGAAGGAGAAAGGTTTCATTGCTGAGACCTGGAGTGATACAGATCAAGAATCCTCATCTTCCAGCTCTAGTGAAGATGAAGAGGAGGCAAAGACAAGGGAAGTTTGCCTTATGACTATCAATGCCTCCTGCACCCATCTGAAGCTGATCAGTCAGATAATGAAGAACCATCTGAATCTGAAGCAGATCAGGTACTATCCTCTTTTGATTACAATTCAGATAGTTTTAAAACTGAATTTAAATCATTATGTATTGATCTAATTAATTCTGAAAAAGAAATTAAAACACTTAGAGAAAAATTAACTGGGCAAGAAAACTTACTTTCTGAAAATATCAAGTAAAAAGATGAATTAATCCTAGATAATGAACAGATCATCACACTAAAATCTGAATTAGCTGAGGCAAGGCAACTTGAAGAATCCCTAAATGGGAGAAGTATCAAGCTGATGGACATCACTAGCACTGTGAATGTCAGGCTTAATGGCAAGCTGAGCTTAGGTGCTTCATCAAGCCAACCCCCACTGATTCAGAAAAATATTCTAACAACCCTAATAAAATTTGTTTCAGAAAAAGGCAAAGAAAAGATAGATAATAATAATGTTAAACAACCAGAATTAAAACAAAAGAACAAGAAAAAGAGAAAGAATAAGAAAAATCTTAACCATAACAATGTTCAGCAGATTTCATCGAACTCAGATCGATGAAATGTGTACAGTTCGTCGAACTCAAGTCGACGAACTCCGAAAGCAAACTTTCATTATAATTATTCGTTGAACTATGATCGACGAAACCAGTATGGTTCGTCGACCCGAGATCGACGATATTGGGGCCCAGAGAATAAATACTCTCATTCTCTGAGTGGAGTTCGATGAACTCATCCCCATTTGTCGAACTCAGATCGACGAACTTACCAAAATTCGTCGAACCCAGTTCAGTTTAACAGAAACTTTAATTCTTTTTGAACATTTAATCAACCAAGAAAATATGATAATCCATTCACCCAGTGGATAATTCCACCTAGAAGATTTCTCCCCTTAGGCTATAAAAATCAACCAGAATACTCTTATATTTCCAGTTTTAATTATGTAAACAAACAAGGACCCAAGGTAACCCGAGTCAAGAATAGCTAATTTGTTTTATTGTAGGTAAAATACTATCCCACCACAGAGCAACACTGGTATTTGGATAGTGGTTGTTCAAAACATATGACTGGAAACAAGTACAACTTAATCAACTACAAGTCTAAGCTAGGATCCAAAGTAATATTTGGTGATTCTAATTGTGGCCAGACTGAAGGCTATGGAAAGGTCAAAATTGGAGCAGTCACCTTCAGGAATGTAGCTTATGTTAGTGGACTGATGCACAACCTTATATCCATAAGTCAGTTATGTGATGAAAGGTTTCAGATATCATTTAACAAAACTTCCTATATTATTACTTCTATAGACAACCAAGTAGTATTAACTGGTACTAGATTAGGAAATATTTATGTAGTTAACTTTAAGTCTGCAATATTTTAAAATATTCCTATTTAACCAAACTAGTAATAATAATGAACTTTGACATAGGAGATTAGGACATGTTAATCTGGAAAACATTGTTAAACTCTCTAGGGACAACCATGTTAGAGGATTGCCTTCTTGCCCCTACAAGAAAGAAAGCCTTTGCAGGGCTTGTCAGTTAGGTAAGCAAACTAAAATAGTTTTAAATCACTTAATAAGAGTGATTCACCTAGGATTCTGTATTTGCTACACATGGATCTTTTTGGACCCATTGTTGTACAGAGCCTAGGAGGTAAGTATTATACCTTAGTGATTGTTGATGACTTTTCAAGGTTCACTTTGGTGTTCTTCCTGAGAAACAAGTCAGATAACTTCAAGGTTCTTATAGACTTTCTTAAGAGCATAATGATTGAATACTCTACTTCAGTTGCATTGATCACAAGTGATCATGGTACTGAGTTTGAGTCTCTTCCCATGAAAGAATTCTATGAGAAGGAAGGTATCAGACATTATTTCTCTTCTCCTAGAACTCCTCAACAAAATGGGGTAGCTGTAAGGAAAAAATAGAACAATGATTGAAGCTGCAGGCACATTACTTGCAGATGCTCACTTGTCCCTATCCTTTTGGGCAGAGGCTGTGAGCACATCAAACTATGTACTGAGTAGAAGTTTGATACACAAACTTAAGGGCAAGACCCACTATGCACTACTCAAAGTGAAGAAACTTAAAATAGATTACTTTAAAATCTTTTGTTGCATTTGTTACATTCACAACAATAACAAGAAACACATTAGAAAGTTTGAAGCCACAGCTGAAATAGGAATTTTTCTTCGATATTCCCAAGTAAGCAAGGCTTATGGGGTTTATAATAAATCAACCATGAAAATATAAGAATCTATTCATATTTCTTTTGATGAAACTAACATATTTTACAAGGAGAAGATTCCTTCTACTAGTGAGACTTTGTAGGAACCAAACCTGTGTGAGAAGTTGGATAAATTGACCCTCACCAATGAGGCTGTTAGCCATCCTTCTCCACATATTGCTGAAGTTAGTGAAGTTGAAGACACTGAACTCAGTGAAGAGCTAACAACAGCTATAATTCCACAAGAGGAACTAATTCCCCAAGCTGTTGTTCAACCAACTCCTCCTACTGAATTTATCACACTTAGAGATCACCCTGTATCTCAAGTGATTGGAGGCATTTCAGTTGGTGTGCAGATAAGGCATTAACTCCACCAGGACATGATGCATGTCTGCTTCATATCTCAAATGGATCCCCAATCCATTAAAGATGCTGAGCAAGATCTACACTGGATTATTGCAATGCAAGAGGAGCTCAACCAATTTGAGAGATGTAGAGTTTGGGATTTAGTTCCAAGACCCAAAGACTACCCAGTCATTGGAACTAAATGGGTATTTAGAAACAAACTTGATGCTCAAGGTCTTATCATAAGGAACAAGGCAAGATTGGTTGCTCAAGGATACAGACAAGAGGAAGGCATAGACTATGACCAAACATTTGCACCTGCTGCAAGGCTGGAAGCAATCAGAATTTTCCTTGCATATGTTGCATACAAAAAGTTCACAGTATACCAAATGGATGTCAAGAGTGTATTCCTTAATGGTGAACTCAAAGAAGAGGTCTATGTAGAAAAACCACCAGGTTTTATTATTCTACTCATCCCTCTTATGTTTTTAAATTGCATAAGGCTCTTTATGGTCTAAAGCAAGCTCCAAGAGTTTGGTATGAAACCTTAGCTAGCTTTCTCTTAGAACATAATTTTTCTAGAGGCATTGTAGATAGGATTTTATTTATTAAGCATCATCATGATAAAATCTTGTTAGTACAAATATATGTAGATGACATTATATTTGGCTCTATAGATTCCAAACTATGCAAAAGGTTCTCCAATCTTATGCATTCTACGTTTGAAATGAGTAGCATGGGTGAGCTCTTCTACTTCCTTGGTCTCCAAGTGAAGCAGTCACCTAATGACATCTTCTTATCCCAATCCAAATATGCTAAGGAGCTAATTAAAAGGTTTGGGATGGCTGATGTTTCAGCAAAGAAAACACCTATGGCTAAAAATGCTGTAATTAATTATGATGAACATGGGAAACCTGTAGATCAGAAATTATATAGGGTCATTGTTGAGTCCCTGTTATATCTTACAACAAGTAGACCAAACATTATGTTTGCTACATGTCTTTGTGCTAGGTTCCAGGTGAACCCTAAAGAATCTCACCTTATTTTCTTTAAAATAATTTTGAGATATATAAAGAGTTGCCCTAATTTAGGACTCTGGTATCCAACTGAGTTAGAATTTGAGTTAACTAGATACTCTGATGCTGACTTTACTGGATGTAGAGTAGACAGAAAGAGCACATCAGAGACATGTCAGTTCCTTGGTGATAGTCTAGTATCTTAGTTTTATAAGAAGCAAACATCTGTGTCTACTTCAACAACAGAAGCTGAATATATAGTAGCTGGCAGTTGTTGTTCACATATGTTGTGGATTCAAAACCAACTCCTAGATTATGGTGTAAACTTAAATTATTCAACTCTACTTTGTGATAATACCAGTGCAATTTTTATTGCACAGAATTCAGTGTATCATAGTAGAACTATGCATATAGATGTAAGACATCATTTCATTAGAGAGTGTGTTGACAAAAAGAAAATTAATCTCACCTTTATCTCTACTGATTTGCAAAAGGCAGATATCTTCACCAAACTCTTGGATGAGAAGAAACATCTGTTCTTTATGAATCAGCTAGGTATGATCAATGGAGATGCATTAATTTAACTTTTTGTCTGTGGTCGAAGAATTTGCCATAGTTCGTCGAACGGAGATCGACGAACTGAGAAACGTTCTTGAGATAATTCGTCGACCTGAGATCGACGAACTCTCAGTATGTGAAGTTCTATTCATCGAACGAAGATCGACGATATTGCTTCAGAAAATGTTTCGTTGACCTGAGCACGACGAAATGTTTTCCCTTCTTCAGACTGAGATCGACGAACTCTTTCATCAATAAAAATTTTCGTCGACCTGAGATCGAAGAATTTTTTTTATTTCGCAGGACGGAGTCTGCCGCTTCATATTCTGAAAACCATATAACTAGGTTTTCTTCGAGCTCCATCCCGAGCTTTCTGTTCCCCTTGCACTTGATCTTTCTGTTTTCTTTTGCAGGCGAACAATGGCGATTCCGGCAAGCTCTCTTGCAGTAATGAAGTTCGACACCGGTTTCGATATAGATTTTGACTCCTTTTTCTCACACGGATCAAATATTCATCGATATCCTACAGTTGTGTGAAGAACAGAAACTGAAAAAACTAATGTCCTCCTGAATCAAGATCGCAGGAACTGAAATCAGGGAATGGGTTTACACTTTAACATCTCCAGATGCAGATACTATGATCGGCACCATCATCGGCATCCAGGTCATTCTGACTCCTGTAGTTTTAACTTAAATTTTTGATTTGTTTACTGGAGAAGATGATATTGAATTAGATAGTAATGAATATAAGAACATGCTGAGCACAATTGGTCATTCAGAAGGAAACTCCAATAAATTATTGAAAAGAATTTGTCTGTTCAATATAAATTCTTGGCAGACTTAGTTGGCAAGGTATTACTGGGCAAGCATACAACCCACGATTATATCACCAGACACCATTTT
This sequence comes from Platanthera guangdongensis, assembly GCA_039583875.1. Lineage (NCBI taxonomy): Eukaryota > Viridiplantae > Streptophyta > Magnoliopsida > Asparagales > Orchidaceae > Platanthera > Platanthera guangdongensis. Next base: position 17,847,641 of record CM077153.1, on the reverse strand, counting down.
CTAGTCATGTGTGGTCTGTTTATCAATAAATAGGTAAACTAGGGACAAATGTTATTTGAGTTGATAAAGAAAAAGAATACAAAGAAATAAGTGTGTTTGGTGAGGATTCTGGGAATCTTCCTTCAGGAGAAGGCACCTGAACTACTTGTCTCCGTGACAGTGTTCATTAATGTCTCAAAGAGGCTTACATCTGCTCTCTTCGGTAGATGGGAGAGGACATTCACTAAGCCATTCAGGGCTTCTTCCTCTTCCACACCTTCTAAGAGCATAAGGGTTGTTCCAGCCACTCCCAACCCTGTTGGAGAAGTTTCCATTCCACCTCCTCCTTCAACAACCCTTCTTCCAACAACAACTCCTTCATCTCCTCAGTCACCATATCCTCTAACAATTACAACACCTTTAGAAGATATTCCCCCATCTACAAGCATTCCTTCACCTGCCTCACCAATGCATCAACAAACACATACTGAAACTCCAGAATACATCACACCACCTCCATCTCCATTACCACCTCATCTTACTGACATACATCCTCAAACATTCATGTCATCCCCCATTTTTGATTTGCATACCTCCTTACCATCTACACTAACCTCACCTCAACATGACATCTCCACTCCTATTCCATCTCCTGCTGCATCACCTTCTCAGGATGACATCATGAAAGATTTTATTCCTTCTAATGTCATTCCTCTCTTTCATCCATCTGTATCCACTCAAACTCCTCCCGAGTTTATGGATATGGATTCCCCTTCCATTGCCACCCTCCTGGATCACATCACTCCAGTAATCAGGCAACTTATTGTAGAGGCAATCACACCTCTTGCTGCCTCCATCTCATCCCTTGCTGCCCTATTTGCTGCCTCCTCTGTCCCTTATTCTTCTAGGGGCCTGATTCCAGTATCCACTAAAACCAGGCAGGGGGAGATGTTCAATAAAGAAGCAGCTCCAGCAGCAGCAGTAGCAGTTCCAACAGTTCTAGCAGTTACAGCAGCAGCAATTGATATACAAATTACAGATATAGAAATTCCAGAGAGTATAACTGTTGGTGATTATATTATCAATCCCATAGTTGATTTATTCAATTTATTAAATTCTTTTGATATAGTTATCTTGAATTATCTTCCAGAAGTCTGCTCAAAGCACTCTATGGCTATAGTCTGCTACTCTTCCCCAATAAGCCCTGAAGTTGTTAAGCAACTGAAGGCAAGTTTTGCAGCACCAGTGATTACAAAAGAACATATGACTGAGAATGTTCTTAAACTAGTCTCTACCCCAGAGCAAAAGGCTATCTCCCCTCCTACTTATAAAATGGATGATAATCCTTTACCAGACCTAGATGAAATTATTCTTGCTGATATAGAAGAAGAGAATAAATTAGTTTCTGAAAGTGTTGCTGAACTAGAAGCTGCAGTACCTCATGTACTTCCTCAGGCTGAGAAGCAGATCTCTAAAGATATTTTGAAGGCAATTGATTCTTTATATGACAATCCTCCAGGATCATCTGATGATGACAATGATGATGAAGACTCTGATGGTTCTGATGATTCAAAAGCTAAGAAGAAGGTTGCTAAGAAAATAAAATCTCCTGCTAAGGCTGTTCCAAAGCCCAATCCCATTGCAGACACTTCATATTATCTTCTTCAGAAGATTACTCCTTACCCAGGGATGCCTTCATGGATGTGGCTATCTAAAAATGAGCAAAAATCAAGGAAAAAGAGCAGAAGGTACTCTCCTCCTCCTCCTTCTCAAAGGAATTGGATAGGTCCTACTCCTCCTCCTCCAGCAGTAGCTGCTTCAGGGAATATTTCTTAGATACCTACCTCTTATACTCAAACTTATCAAAGACAACAAGGCAGATCTTCAAGATCTCATTTCCAAGGAAGCAGTCAGTAGAGATATCCTTCAAGCAGCAGCAGACATCAACAACGACATCAGAAGCAAGACATATAACAGACAATATCTGAAATTGTTCAATCTGAAAAAATGTTAGTTCTGAAAGACCTTACTCTCCACCAGTTCCCTTTGTTGATCCTGAACAAGAAACAGCTGCTAAAATGGCTAGATTTTAAGAACTGGTTGGACTCTCCATGATAAACAAAGCTAAAGCTGAAGGTAAAGATCCCTCTCAGTACACTACAATGTCTTCTTACAGGAGAGAAGAATTAAAAAGGTATGACAAAACTAACAAGTTTTTCAAAGTAGATGATTATATGAATCTGCATATAGAGGCTGTAGTTCCAAGAGCAACTTCTATCAACATAATTGGAGCATCAGACATGACTATGTATAAAAGAGAAGCTGCTAATCCAAACAGAGAAATCATATTCAGGCAGCCCTTTGAGAAATAAAAGCCAAAGAAGAACTGATAACTATTTTGTTTAGTTTTATTTTTTGAACTCTATTCTGTTAATCATGAAGCACTTATGTACATATTTGCTGGATGTTTCAATTTTCTGCACGATACATTTTTTTATGCTTTGTGATTATTTTTTTTGTTTGTATTAGTGACCTCACCCAAATAGGGGGAGATTATTGGATCCCTAGTGTGGATTTGGGCTAGGTTCACTAATTAGGTTGAGTTTTGACCCACATTGTATAACTAGAGTCAAGTCTGTGAGTCCTAGAGTTTAGGATAGTCATTAGGTTCAACATTCATGGACCAGCCAGCAGAGAACCTTAGTTGACTCAGACTTAGAAGAATTCAGAGTTAAAATTGTCAGTTTGAAATTCTTCGAACTCAGCTCGACGATCGACGATCGCAGATCGACGAACTCAGAGTTAATTCTCCGAGTTGAGCTCGACGATATTCGAGCTCAGGTCGACGATCTCTTCATTCAGATAGATTCTCTGATCGACGAATTCTGGAGTATAACTTCAACATATTCCTTCCATTTTAGTTTCTCTGAACTCTGCTCGACGAAGACAGATTCTTAGCTTGACGAACTTAGAGCGCAGAATTGGCTAGTTATTTCCAGAATGCAGTTCACTGAGCGCAAGTTGACGAACAGGAATTCTCAGCTTGACGAACTTGGAACTCTGATCGACGAATTCGATTTAGAGCTCGACGAACTCTGTCTCAAGCCAGATTTAGAAGTTTTCCTTTTTCTGTACTTATTTCTTATATTATTTAGCAGTAATTCTCTGAGTAATTAGTGCTTATATTCCCCTGAATATAGCCCTTATTAGCAGCATTAATTATGGTCTTCATCAAGGTTAATTACTTGCTTAATTTATTGGGACTGTTGGAGAAACTCATCTAAGACAATATTATCCAGACGTTTTTCATTCTCCAGACAGATCAGCAATCAATGCTTGGAATTCTAATTTCAAGCATTGATTTTTTGACAGCAGAATATAAAAGAGTTTTTCTCTTTTCAGACGACAGAAGTAATACAGAAAACAAGAAGAAGAGAACAGACTGAATATTCAACACAAGAAAATCTTTGTGCAGAAAACACTTTGTTTTCCCCTTGTACTTTCTGAAGACTGAAGAAGAACAAAAATCAAACATCAAGAGTCTTCTTCAACTTCTACTCCAGGAATATTAAAGGACAACAAACTCTGAATCAGTTAGAAGTTCCTGGATCACTTCAGGTCAAGGCTGAAGACCTACACCCTGAGCAAGGTTCCAAGTCATTTCAGAAGGAGCTTTGACACCAGCAATCCACTAGTCTTCTCTGTTGTATAGAGAAAAGAGAAGACAACATAAACTCTATCTCACCTCCTGCAAAAGGATTTATTAACTCCCTTCAAAAGTTTATTCTTGGTTTTTGGGCACATGATCAAAAGCTCAAAGGGTTGTGAGATATCCCTGGAAATAGATCTTGCGGTGGCAGTCACTTGATCAAAAACCTGATAGTGGATTCCTACCAGGGTGGTAGAAGAGTGGATGTACCCAGGTTGGGGAACCACTATAAAATTCTTGTGTCGTCTGGTTGCCTATTTTCTTTTTGTTCTTGCTGTGACTGTGATAGTTTAGTTTTGCTTAGTTTGCATTTCCTATTCATACTACTATAAGTATCACATATTTTATTACTCCGATAAATTTCTAAAACAGCCAAAAGTTTTAAGTTGCTCTATTCACCCCCCCCCCCTCTAGAGTAATCAGATCTATCCCCTATTTCATTGGTATCAAAGGTATACCATATCTTTCAATGTAGTTTTTACCTCTTTCTGATGTTTTCCACGTTAAAAATAGTTCGTTGTCATGTTTCTCGTTTTCAATGACTGTTTGCAAGCTCGACCGCTCCATAGCTAAGATAGTGCAATTTAGATTGGTCTACAAGAGCGCCAAATTAGGCCGGAATAATTTGGCGCCGTCTGTAGAAAAGAGTTCCTCGAAGTTCAAAGAAGGTTCTAAAGACAGTAATCACTACACAACGATACTCGTGACTGGTGGCCATGACAAGAAGAGCTACCTGCACTGCTAATGGATTAGTCCATGGGGGAACATGGATCCATCCTCATCCCACTCGCGTGTCAGCATGCCTATCGTGGAAGAGGCAATGCACAAACCCCCTGCAAAATTGGAGGAATGTGTATGCCTTATTGAAGAGTACCTAGTGACCGAAAGAAATAGAGTAGCCCCACGAGATCATAATCATGTATCTGAGCAAGGAAGTCCATGAACCCAAAGAAGAGCTCACCGGCACAATCAGCGCTCTGCGCTTAGTACATCTAGCTGGAGAACCTGAAGCTCATTATCATCACTACAACTTGGAAGCATCGAGAATGAAATTAGAGGGCTCACACGCAAAGAAATCCAAAACATAATCATCGAAGAGTGCAAGCATGTTGATCAACGGGACGCTTTGGCTCGCCGCCACATCCTCCACTGCCCATGTTCGCACCTGATGTCCTAACACATCCAATCCTGCATGCTCCCAACTCCCCAACTTCGAGATGTTCAACTAAAATAATGACATGCAGGACCACATCAATCATTTTGTTACCATCATGAGGATCCACAATGCCCACGATCAGCTGCTATGCCTCGTGTTCTGACAACACTGAACTGGCAAGCTCGTGCCTAGTTTCACTCTCTGAAAGAAGGAGGTATTGACCTTGAAAATTTGTGTATCATCATCCTGGGAGGGCTCCGACCCAGCAGGTTTTACTCAGCACTAATGTGGGAGATGGTCCCCACCTACCCCGACCTCGTTCGACGAGTTTTGGCTTAGATTGTAGCGGATAAGACGATCGAAGCACACCAAAAATAGTTCAAAGGAAGTTCAAAATGGTTGGATCAAGAACAGTCGCCTCCTCTGAAGAAATGTGTTGACCGTTGTGGTGCACCTTGGACCCAATGACATCAGAACCGCACTCCTCTCAACATCTCCAAGTCCAACATACTTTATGTAATCCAAGATAAGATGACGCACCGAAGACCCAAGCCGATCTCTCCAAACAAAGAAGACCAATCACAACACTGTGAATTCCACCGCAGATGCGAGCATATCACAGAAGATTGTTCCAAACTGAAGAAGGAAATGGAGCGTCTTATTCACCAAGGGCTTCTAAAATGGTTCATGCGGAACAAAGCACTGAATCGGTAGGCATAGCCTATGACGACGAACGATCGACCACCAGCTCGCTAGGAGAGACTAGGGTCAACCCCTAGAGTAATCAGGAGAAAATTCCTTCCTCATTCACATAGTTGTACCTACTCCTCACCACCATGCCAACTTTATCAACGTTCCATAAAGGCACATGATTTAACTTTCACACATTGTTTCTGCAAATTACTTCCTATGTTTCAGATAACAAATTTACAATGGGTAATGTCAAACCTTTGTCTGCCGTCGCCAAGGGTCTGCCCCTCTTGGAGGTCGGTACCTGCTAAATTACAATAGGTAATGTCAAATCAACACCTACCATCGGCAAGGGCCTGCCCCCATTAGCGGTTGGTTCCTGCCAAAATACAATGGGTAAGGTAAAACCTACGCCTGCCGCATCCAAGGGATTGTTGTCTCCCCCCAGGCGATTGGTACATGCCAAATTTCAATGGGTAAGGTCAACCATACGCCCATCATCGCCAAGGACCTGCCCCCCATGACAGTCAGTATATGCCAAATTACAATGGGTAAGGTCAAATCTACGTCCACCATCGCCAAGGGTCTGCCTTCCTTGGCGATTGGTACCTGCCAAATTACGATAGGTAAGTTCAAACCTACACCTGCCATCATCAAGGGCAAGCCCCCCTTGGCGGTCGGTACCTACCAAATTACAATGGATAAGGTCAAACCTACACCCTCAACTGCCAGGGGTTTGCCCCTATGAGGGTCGGTACTTGCAAAGTAGCAATAAATCACACAAGTATTTATGAAACGTCAGAGCATCCTGACAACACGCATAACCGCGATACACGAGTCCGCGCACCAAACACACAAGCACGCAGACAAAGTATGTGTCCTCCGCACGCAAAAACACAGGGCCACCAGGGTATAAGAAAATTAAGTTTGACTGGTGCTAGAGGTGGCCATATGATGAGGATCAAGGAGAAAAAAGAGAGACAAAAATGATACTGTCAAGGATCTTCTGATGGAGCAAGCCTTCTCTGCTCAGATACCAAATGTAAGAAGTATATATATCTAATGCAAGTATTTGTGATTGCAGGTCTTTCTCCACACAAACATGAGAGAAAAAATAGAACCTAATGGATATTGAAACAGGAAGATAAGATAAAGCCAGTGGCGGTACACACAACCGCAATAGCTTAAAGAGTTGAATTGGCCTAGCCGAAACACTATTAGTAATATATATACTAATAGAGGCAAAGGTGTGCACATAGTGATTCGCATACAAAATACACGACATAAAATATAAGGTTTCAGTATGCAAATAACACGTAAGGTGGTTATGGTCTGCGGATAACCACCATAACCGCTCTAGATCTTATAAATAGGACCTCAGAGCCCTCCTTCATTGGATCTACTCCTACTCCCACTTCATCTCCTACGCATGTGAGAGATCCTTTAGAAATATACTGCGCCTTCAAAGACTCCATCGAAGATCTTCGAGCACCTTGAAGATTTCTTCAAAGACCTTCATCCTCTTTTGAGCATCGCAGCAAGCGCTCCACGTACACCACAACAGGCATTCTGCGCTCACCGCGCTCATCGCCCACAGCAAACGCTCCACACTTAGCCGCAATCCCCCAGTTGACAACATGTACACCACTCCAGACTCATCTGTGTATAGAAGGAGACAAGCCACAGATGCCGAGACATGCAGAATGCGCCCCCTCAACCTTCGAGCACCAGTAGAAGACTTCAAAGCATCTGAAGCGCAGTACTCCCCATTATAGTGAAGAAAATACTTAGCTTCATGAGTGGAGGCCTGTCACCCTCCAAATATATGTCTCTCTCTCTCCCTGTAATTGTAACGAGGAATAGTATGTCGACACCGCCTTCTCTTCAAAGTTTTGTACAACAACCAAGAATTGTGAAGATTGGTCGGTACAACCCCGACCATGTAGTTTTTACCTCTTTCTATTGTTTTCCACATTAAAAATAGTCTGTTGTCATGTGTCTCATTTTCAATGACTGTTTCCACGCTCGACCGCTCCATAGCTAAGACAGTGCAATTTAGATCGGTCTACAAGAGCGCCAAATTTGTCCGGAATAATTTGGCGCCGTCTGTAGAAAAGAGTTCCTTGAAGTTCAAAGAAGGTTCTAAAGACAATAATCACTACACAACAATACTCATGACTGGTAGCCATGACAAGAAGAGCTACTTGCACTACTAATGGACTGGTCCATGGGGGCACATCGATCCATCCTCATCCCACTCACACGTCAACTTGCCTCTCGTGGAAGAGGCAATGCACGAACCCCGTGCAAAATTGGAGGAATGCGTACGCCATATTGAAGAGTACCTAGTGACCCGAAGAAAAAGAGAAGCGCCACAAGCTCATAATCTTGTCTCTGAGTAATGCAGTCTGCCTCAATCTATTCCGGACCACCCTTCGGCCGAGCACTTTGCTCGAGAGCACCATGAACCCATAGAAGAGCTCCCTGGCACAATAAGCGATGTGCGCTTAGTCCATCTAGCTGAAGAACCTGAAGCTCATTATCATCACTACAACTCGGAAGCATCGGGAATGAAATTAGAGGGCTCACATGAAAAGAAATCTGAAACATAATCATTGAAGAGTGCAAACATGTTGATCAACGGGACAATTTGGCCCACTACCACATCAGCCACTGCTCATGTATGCACATGATGTCCTGATACATCCAATTTTGCATGCTCCCAACTACCCAACTTTAAGATGTTCAAATAATCTAATTGAAAGTGAGGGATAGATCTATTTTAACTCTAGAGGTGGGGTGAATAGAGTATTTTAAAACTTTAATTAATTTTTACAGCGGATTAAAATAAGTGATAAGTATATGTATAAGGAGAGATGAAAACAAAAAATAATCACAGCACATAGAAATAAACAATAGAGCAATCCAGATGACATAAGAAATTTATAGTGGTTCCCCTAAACTTGGGTACATCCACTCTTCTACCACCCTGGTAGGAATCCACTAACAGGTTTTTGATCAGGTGCCCTGCAACTACAGGTTTTTGCTCAGGTGCCCTATCACCACAAGATCTATTTTTTCAAGGGTGATCTCACAACCCTTTTGAGCATTTGATCAGGTGCCCAAAAACCAAACAAAGTCTTTTGATTGGGAGACTTAACAACCAAAGGAGGTTAACTTTTGAAGGGATTTACAACCCTGTAAACAGTTGGAAATGAAAAGTGATGGTCTTCTCTTTCACAAACAACTGAGAAGACTTTAGTAGATGATGTTGTCAAAGCTCCCCCTGAGATGAAAGAAAAGGGTTCAGGAAGATGAGAGATTTTTATAGAGTGTAGGCCTTGATGGAGATCTTCAGAAACTTCTTGGACTGGTGTTGATGAGTTGTCCTTTTGAAGCATGAAGCAGAAACTGAAGAACCCTAAAGATCTATGTGTTGATGTTTTTCTTCAATTTCCTATAGATATCAGTCATTTTCTCTGTAAAACTTATATCAGTTGTTGTGTAAAAGATCTCTTATAATTCCTTGTTATTCTGAAGAGAAGAATTTGCTTTTTATATTCTGAAGAATTTCTGTCATTTTAAATTTGAAAAAGAATTCCTGAATTTAATGCTGAAATCCTGGGAGTTGAACGGCTGGAATTTGTCTTAAATGTATTTTCTCAACTGTCTCAGTAAAAAAGTCAAAGAATTTGCTCTGTGAAATCCATAATTACTGCTGCCAAGCAACGACTATATTCTTAAGAATATGAGCATTAATTATCAGAGAATTACAACCTTAGAATAATCCAAACTGAAATCAAAATGAGAGAAAATGCCAAACTGATACTGAGAAAAATCGTCGAATTAACTCAGGATAGATTTCGTCGACCTGAACTTCAAGTTTGTCGAGCTGAGAAATCGTCTTCATCGAGCTGAGCTCAGAGAAAGTTGATCTGAAAAATAGTATGTCAAAGCTGAGCTCCAAGTTCGACGACCTGAGATAGAATTTCGTCGACCAAAGAACTTGAGAGAAGAGGGAAGATCGTCGACCTGAACTCCAAGTTCGTTGAGCTCAGCTCAGAGTAGAGACTCTGAGTTCGTTGATCTGCGATCAACGATTGTCGAGCTGAGTTCAAAGAACTTCGAACTTATTCTCTGAACTCTTAAAAACTACAATTCTTTTATGTCTGGATCTCTGAATTCTTCTGAGGGCTGGATCAATGTTTGTCTAACTTAGTCAAACTGACCTAGACCTTAAAACTAACAATTTGACCCTAAGCTATACATGGAGGGTCAATAACCTAATAGTGAACCTAACCCAAATCCAAACTAGGGATCCAACACTAATGACATGCAGAACCACATCAACCATTTTGTTACCATCATGAGGATCAACAATGCCCCCGACCAACTGCTATTCCAGGTGTTCCGACAACATTGAACTGGCATGCTCGTGCCTAGTTTCACTCTCTGAAATAAGGAGGTATCGACCTTGAAATTTTGTGGATCATCATTCTGGGAGGGCTCCGACCAAGCAGGTTTTACTCAACACTAATGTGGGAGACGGTCCCCACCTGCCCCGACCTCATTCGACGAGTCGAGGCTTAGATTGTAGCGGATAAGACGATCGAAGCACACCAAAAATAGTTCAAAGAAAGTTCAAAATGGTTGGAGCAAGAACAGTCGCCGCCTTTGAAGAAATGTGTTGACCGTTATGGTGAACCTCGGACCCAATGACATCAGTGTTAAAACCGAGAAATTGGTCTCTGTGGAGTTTGGGTCGCTAAAAAGGGGTGAACTCACACTTACTGCACTCAGGTGAATGTCACGGACCAAAGGCTCAAGAAACTAGGAACAGACCCTCGGCTCAAGCGTGGAGTTCCCACCTCACACCCAGAAGACCTTGGTGATCTCCCCATCCCTAGCCAATGCTGAGCAAGGTGCCTTGGAGTATGAAGAAAGAGGGATTCCACTGGCTCAGAAGCAATGCCCTCCAAGGCACCCCTAAGGGTCTATTTATAGTTTTCTGGGAATGTCCTGCAAATAACCAATCTCCGCTGTCCCAAAATTATAGAACTGCCCCCGGGTTAGCCTGCCAACAGCCAAATACCACTGTTTTGAACACCTATTCGCAGCCCACCAGGGGCAAAAGGGGTAGGCCCTCAAGCCGGGCGAGCTTGGCTGGGTGAGCACTAGGCCGGCGCGAGCTGTGCGACCTGCGAGCTAGGGCGGCCTGTGAGCTGGGGGAGCTGGCCTGACGAGCTGGCCTGACGATCTGGGCAAGCTGGCCTGACGAGCTGGGCGAGCTGGCCTGACAAGATGGGCAGCTTGGGCGAGCTTGGACCCTGGGCGAGCTGGGACCCTTGACGGGCTGGGCAGCCTGGGCGAGCTGGCGGCCTTTGACGAGCTGGGCAGCCTGGGAAAGCTGGGACCCTTGACGAGCTGGGACCATAGACGAGCTAGGACCCTTGACGAGCTGGGACCCTTGACGAGCTGGGACCCTTGACGAGTTGGGACCCTTGACGAGCAGGGACCCTTGACGAGCTGGGACGCTTGACGAGCTGGGACCCTTGATGAGCAGGGACCCTTGACGAGCTGGGACCCTTGCCGAGCTGGGACCCTTGAGGAGCTGGGCAGCCTGGGCGGGCTGGGACCCTTGACGAGCTGGGACCCTTGACGAGCTGGGACCCTTGGCGAGCTGGGACCCTTGTCGAGCTGGGACCCTTGAGTCGGCCTCTCGCCGTACCTGCCCCCTGAAAACAGGTCGGGAGGAGGCAAGTATTGCATCCCCTTACTAGTATATTATGAAGGTCGACCCTAAATTGGCCCCCAAGTGTGCAAAACCCTCAAAAAGCTTAAAATTATGTAGCAAGCCTTGCACCTTGTTTGGGGTAACCTCACTCTGCGAATACGGGGTTGTACACAATCCCCGCTCTTTTCGAGGTTAGCAAAAACTCAGAAAGAAACATCCAACTCAACGTATTCGCTGAGTGTAATTCTCTGGCGTGGTTGAAAAAATACTTAGCCTCTCCGAGTAAGAATTATTTAACCTCCCTGAGGGGTAAACCTACCCTGCCAGCTAATGGGAGCCTGGGTGGAGAGATCCCCTCCGGGTAGAATTCACTTGCGGCCTCCATGAGAGATCAACCTGATCTGCCAACTAGTGGGAGCCTGGTCAGTGGAATCATCTCGGAGCTAAAAGGACTTAGCCTCCACGAGAGATCAACCTGCCTTGCCAGCTAGTGGGAGCCTGGTCACCGGAATCATCTCGGAGCTAAAAGGACTTAGCCTCCACGAGAGATCAACCTGCCCTGCCAGCTAGTGGGATCCTGGTCAGCGGAATCATCTCGGAGCTAAAAGGACTTAGCCTCCACGAGAGATCAACCTACCTTGCCAGCTAGTGGGAGCCTGGTCAGCGGAATCATCTCGGATCTAAAAGGACTTAGCATCCACGAGAGATCAACCAGACCTGCCAGCTAGTGGGAGCCTGGTTAGCAAAATCATCTCGGAGCAAAAAGGACAGCCACCACAAGAGATCAACCAGCCCTGCCAGCTAGTGGGAGCCTGGTCTGCGGAATTATCTCGGAGTTAAAATGACTTAGCCTCCACGAGAGATTAACCCGCCCTGCCAGCTAGTGGTAGCCTGGTAAGCGGAATCATCTCAGAGCTAAAAGTACTTAGCCTCCACGAGAGATCAACTTGCCCTGCCAACTAGTAGGAGTCTGGTCAGCGGAATCATCTTGGAGCTAAAAGGACTTAGCCGCCACGAGTGATCAACCTGCCCTGCCAGCTAGTTGGAGCCTGGTCAGCGGAATCATCTCAGGGCTAAAAGGACTTAGTCTCCAGGAGAGATCAACCTGCTTTGCCAGCTAGTGGGAGCCTGGTCAGCGGAATCATCTCAGAGCTAAAAGGACTTAGCCTCCACGAGAGATCACCCACCCTGCCAGCTAGTGGGAGCCTGGTCAGCGGAATCATCTCGAAGCTAAAGGGACTTAGCCTCCACGAGAGATCAACTAGCTCTGCCGGCTAGTGGGAGCCTGGTCAGCGGAATCATCTCGGAGCTAAAAAGACTTAGCCTCCACGAGAGATCAACCAGCCCTGCCAGCTAGTGGGAGCCTGGTTAGCGGAATCATCTCAGAGCTAAAAGGACTTAGCCTCCATGAGAGATCAACCTGCAATGCCAGCTAGTGGGTACCTGGTCAGCGGAATCATCTCGGAGCTAAAAGGACTTAGCCTCCACGAGAGATCAACCTGCCCTGCCAGCTAGTTGGAGCCTGGTCAGCGGAATCATCTTAGAGCTAAAAGGACTTATCGTCCATGAGAGATCAACCTGCCCTGCCAGCTAGTGGGAGCATGGTCAGTGAAATCATCTCGGAGCTAAAAGGACTTAGTCTCCATGAGAGATCAACCTACCCTGCTAGCTAGTTGGAGCCTGGTCAGTGGAATCATCTCAGAGCTAAAAGGACTTAGCCTCCACGAGAGATCAACATGCCCTGCTAGCTAGTGGGAGCCTAGTCAGCGGAATCATCTCGGAGCTAAAAATACTTGCTCACAAATGTTTTCCGGCAGTCTTTTTCATCAATCATAGTTAATACAACGCAAGCAAAGTTCATTACAAGAGATGATCCACTTCACTACCTTCCTCTTCCCTCGTGAATCATGGGATCCTTCCCCGAGTGCACATATTAACCCTGTCCTCACACCTCTCCCCTGCTACCTCGGGTTAGACTTCTTCAATCCGTACCGGATCTTGCGGTTCTCGAGGTTGTTGCGTCGGAGCTCTTGTACTTCTCAACTCCTGGAATTCGGGGCAAGTAGGTGTTGCATGGCCCTCCTCCTGGTGGAACTCACAGTAGGGTAACTCTACTATAACTCTTCCTCTTCCCGTACGGTTCCTCCTCTCCCTTCGACCAATCGTCATCTGTTGCTGCGGTGGGGGTAGGAGCTGCATAGGAGCTTGCCGTTTGAAGTTGAACCTCCGTTGGCCTCCATGATAATCCCCCCACCCTGGATGAGAGCTCTTCCTGGACCCTGAGAAGGTCCTCCTTGCTGCCTCCAACCTGGCTCCAGACCCTCCTGTCCCTGGAACCCCATAGCTCTCTACTCCTCTCTTCGTCTCCCCTCCTGATGTCTCGAGCTGCCTTGCTCCTTCGGCTCCCACTCTGTTAGCCTTGCCAACTTCTTGACAAATGCCGGGTTGGCTGCCTCCATGGCTATCTCCTCAGCTGCCCTATCCATCAGCTCCTCGAAGGAAATGGGGGCCTTTCGGGTCAGGCTCATCTTGAAGAACCCATCGCGCAACCCCACTGTAAACGCCATCTGGAGGGCATACCCCGACATCTCTTGGATATCCAGGATCTCCTATTGGAACTTGTCAACGTAGTGGGTCAGCGACACCTCAGCCCCATGCCTTATCAGGAAGATGGACTCAGGACTCTTCTTCCTCTTCTTGGAGGTGGAGAAGTGAAGCTGAAGGCTCCGGCTCAAGTCCTCGAACCCATAGATTGATCTCGGAGGGAGTTGATGAAACCAGTCCATTGCCTTGTCCTTCAGTGTGATCGTGAAGAGGCGACACTTGAAGGCATCCATCATCAGCCTGATAGAGACGGCATCCTCAAACCACTGCAGGTGCTGGACGGGGTCTTCAGTCCCGATATAGTAGGCCATGTCAGGCTCTCTAAACCCCTCGGGGACGGGAGCTGAGATGATCAGCTCGCTGAACGGTGACCCCTTGAGTGGTGGTCTCGCAATCTCTACTCGCACGACCAGCTCACCAGGAAGGCTAGCACTCGACGAGCTGGGAAACAACTCCCGGCCGGTGAGGTCTCTCTCAACCCCCTCTCCCATCCTTTCCTTCGCGGGCCTTCTTCCTGGTGCACTTCCTTCTCCCCCTGCTGGGGTCATCTCGCCTAGATCCTTGGGAGGCAGCTTGTCGAGAATCCTGGGATCAGTCACGCAGAGACTCCTGAGAGCTAAGTCCTGAGGGCTGGGATTCGAGCAGTTACCTCGAGGAGCAATACTTCGCAACATATCCATGATTCCTTGGATGGATGCCATGAATTCCTCCCTTCCTACGAAGGGTGATGTGTTGGGGAGCTCGCCGAGATCATCACTACCTCCCTAATCTTCGGCCATGACACTCTCCCGAGATCTTTTGTGCTGGTCACTCTCCACGCTCACCGCACCAAGATGTTGAAACTGAGAAATAGGTCTCTATGGAGTTCGAGCTCCCGAAAAATGAGTGACCTCACACTTACTGCACTCAGGTGAATGTCACGGACCAAAGGCTCAGGAAATTAGGAACAGACCCTCGACTCAAACGTGGAGGTCCTACCTCACACGCGGAAGACCTTGGTGATCTCCCCCTCCCTAGCCAATGCTGAGTTAGGTGCCTTGGAGGATGAAGAAAGAGGGATTCCACTAGATCAGAAGCAATGCCCTCCAAGGCACCCCTAAGGGTCTATTTATAGTTTTCTGGGAATGGCCTACAAATAACCAATCTCCGTTGTCCCAAAATTACCGTACTGCCCCCGGGTTGGCCTGCCAACAGCCAAATCCCGCTATTTTGAACGCCTATTCGCAGCCCACCAGGGGCAAATGGGGCAGGCCCTCAAGCCGGGCTAGCTTGGCTGGGTGAGCACTAGGGCGGGCGAGCTGTGCGACATGCGAGCGAGGGCGGCCTGCGAGCTGGGGGAGCTGGCCTGACGAGCTGGCCTGATGAGCTGGGAGAGCTGGCCTGACGAGTTGGGCGAGCTGGCCTGACGAGCTGGCTTGACGAGCTGGGCGAGCTGGCCTGACGAGCTGGGCAGCCTGGGTGAGCTGGGACCCTGGGCGAGATGGGACCCTTGATGAGCTGGGTAGCCTGGGCGAGCTGGCGGCCTTTGACGAGCTGGGCAGCCTGGGAAAGCTGGGACCCTTGACGAGCTGTGACCCTTGACGAGCTGGGACCCTTGACGAGCTGGGACCCTTGACGAGCTGGGCAGCATGGGCGAGCTGGGACCCTTGATGAGCTGGGACCCTTGACGAGCTGGGACCCTTGACGAGCTGGGACCCTTGCCATGCTGGGACCCTTGAGGAGCTGGGCAGCCTGGGCGAGCTGGGACCCTTGATGAGCTGGGACCCTTGACGAGATGGGACCCTTGACGAGCTGGGACCCTTGCCGAGCTAGGACCCTTGAGTCGGCCTCTCGCTGCACCTAACCCCTGAAAACAGGTCGGGAGGAGGCAAATATTGCATCCCCCTACTAGTATATTATGAAGGTCGACCCTAAATTGGCCACAAAGAGTGTAAAACCCTCAAAAAGCTTAAAATTGTGTAGCAAACCTTGCACTTTGTTTGGGGGAACCTCACTCTGCGAATACGGGATTGTACAATCAGAACCGCACTCCTCTCAAGATCTCCAGGTCCAACATACTTTATGTAATCCATGATAAGATGACGCACCGTAGACCCAAGCCGATCTCTCCAAACAAAGAAGACCAATCACAACACTGTGAATTCCACTGCAGATGCGAGCATATCACAAAAGATTGTTCCAAACTGAAGAGGAAATGGAGTGTCTTATTCACCAAGGGCTTCTAAAATGGTTCTTGCAAAACAAAGCATTGAATTGGTCGGCACGGCCTACGACGACGAACGATCGACCCACCAGCTTGCTAGGAGAGACTGGGGCAACCCCTAGAGTAACCAGGAGAAAACACCTTCATCATTCACAAGTTGTACCTAATCCTCACCACCCTGCCAGCTTTATCAGCGTTCCATAAAGACATATGATTTAACTTTCACGCATCATTTCTGTAAATTACTTCGTATGTTTCAGATAACAAATTTGCAATTGGTAATGTCAAATCTATGTCTGCCATTGCCATGGGTCTGGCCTCTTGGCGGTCGGTACCTGCTAAATTACAATAGGTAATGTCAAACCAACACCTACCATAGGCAAGGGTGTAACATCCATTTCCAACTAGACCCCTAAGAGTGGTTTTGGCCATGACTAGGTCATGACAAAACCCTGGGAAGCCAGAAATGGGCCAAGAGATAGGAGGCCAAGGTAGGGATCACCATGGTCTGCAGATAGTAGAATTCTGAACAATAGTTTAGGATGACAATGGGGCTTCACCATGACCCCAAGACCCTACCACAACACTCCCAAACATTTTGGGAGACCCATTAGAGCCAAAAGGACCCATTAGGGCCAACCCAAGAGGCCCAGTTGACCAAGGTCAACCCTAGCCCTGAATAGGTCAACCTAGCCCACTTAGGGCCAATAGACCCACTCCTAGTCTAGAGGACCCCACCTATGCCCTCCTAACCCTAAAGTGAGGTCAATGGGTCACTAAGGACACATTGGGTCAGCCTAGAGGCCAGGTTGACCCAAGTCAACTCATGCTCCTAATCTGGTCAAAGTACCCTTACTAAGGGTATGTGACCTCCAAAGTGCAGGGTAACCCTACATAACCCTTCCTAGACCTTAGGGGAGGCCAATGGGTCACCAAGGACCCAATGGGGTCAACCCAAATGGTTATGTTGACTCAAGTCAACTTAGCCCAAAAAGGGCTAACCCAAGCTCAAGCCACTTCTCCCTTAGGCTAAGCCCATTCCCATGATCATCATAATCCAGTGGGCTGCCTTTAGCTTGTGGGGTTGACTAGTCAACCAGAGGTGACTAGGAGAGAGAAAAGAGCTCCTCTCCATGATAATGGAGGAGAGAGAAAATGGGGAAGAGAAAGGGAAGAGAGAAGCCGGCCAAGGAAGGCCAACAGCCACCAGTGATGGCTGTAATCAACTCCTCTAGGGAGAGGAGTTGATTCCCAGCTGTTTCCCGGCCACCAAGGGGTGGGTTCAGCCCCCCTCCACACAACCCGAGCCACTCCATTAATGGTGATAATGGCCATTGAAGAACCAGCCTCTCCCCTCCCCCAATTGCCATTTAAACACCTTCAGGGAGCCGAGGGGTCATTTTGGAGCACTTACCTGGAGGAGACGAGCCATTCCACTGTGCAGTTGCAGAAGCCGAGCGCCGCCGCCGTCGCCAATGGCATCCCGCCGCTCCTCTCGCATCCAGGCCGCCAGGAAGGTCCTCCTCCTCTCCTTAACTCGCGGGTAGATCCTAGGAATCGTTAGGCTTGAGTTTCGGGCTCAATTGAGCCCGATTCAATCCGGGATTTCTCCTGGTTTCGGCAAGAAAATTTCTTGCTTAATCCGCCGGAAAACGCCTCTCTGGCGGCGGAGCCGCCGCCTGACGATAGCCACCACCTCAACGGAGGTGTTGGTGGCGGTGGCCGGCCGGGGAAGGGGCTGGATCGCCGGCAGCAGGGCTTGGAAATCGCTCCAGGCAGAACAAATCTCAGCCGTTGGCTCAGTGGGGACGATGACCAGATGCCGTCGATCTGCGCCAAGATTCGCGCGGCATCAGATCAAATACTATAGGAATTAAATAAGAATCATTTCATTTCTGTCACACTGGATGTATTTAATGTATTTAATTTTTAAAAATACTTAGGACCCTGATTGGAAATTTGCCCAACATGAACATTGTAGCTTAGGGTGTCTAGTAGTTTGCAGCAAAAATTGTTTGGCCCCTTTTGGGTCATTGGTTAGACCAGGGCACCCATTTTGGTGGGACATACCCTTAGGGCTAGGCAGTCACTAAATTGAGTGCCCACTCTTCACCCAAGCCCAAATTAGCTGAAATTTTGGCAGAGAGTCTATCCTAGACATACTAGGGCCTGCCCTAGAATGTTAGGGTAGGCCCTTTAGGGTAAATTTCTAGGGTTTGAAGAAAACTGGGGTCAAAAGACCTTGGGTGGACTTGAAACTTGGGAATGATGTCCATAGGGTTTCTATGGTCCTGTGGTTAAAATTTTAGGGCATTTGGAAGACTTAAGACCCCTTAAATCCATAACCCTAGTTTAGGGCACTAGCTTTGAAACCATAAGATCTAATACCAAAACTTTCTGAAAAGGCCTGAGTTTTTGAATGGGTAGTTGCTTAGTGTATACATATCTCTGGAAATTTTATAATAAATTTTGGATGAATATGTTTGGTACTTTATTCACAAGTCATGTTTTACAATTTTCACTTAGGAATTTTTGGAGAAACATATACTTGATTAAACCTGATGAAACTTAGCAAAGGGGCTTGTAGTCATGATACCCATCTCTGTAAATTTTTATGGAATTTTGAAGAATGATATGTGGTAGCTGCTTCTTTAATTATTTAATTCTATGAAACTTTGGAAATTTATTAATGACATTTAGATTGTCTGAAAAATTTTAATTTCTTCATCATGATGTTTCTAGTTCCTTATGAATCCTAGTAATTTTTACATAATTATTGGAGACATATTTGTGGCACTTCCTTCATTATATTTGATTTTAGGAATTACTTAAATAAATCCTTTAGAGGTCAAGAACTATCTGGAAAATTATGAAAATTGGCAAACAATAATATTTCTCTGTTATTTAGTGAATACAAATTTTAGGAGGCCATTACCTGAGAAAATCTTATGGTTCATGTTCAAATTGACTATGGCCTAGTTTTGAGGAAAATTCAATAAATAGTAGATTAATTGGAAAAAATATGATTTTATGAATTTAGTCTATATTTATCATAATAGACCTCTAATAATTATCATAAGGGTACTGGATGAGTATTTCATGTACTTCCCTTTTACGGGTCATGTAGCTTAAGTGGTCTGCATATAGCAAAACTGCAGATTTTTAATTGGATGCGAATTAGGGCAAGTATGATGGGTCCTGATGGATTGTTACAAGGACAAGTGGAATGGGCTGCGTCTTCGGAAGATGAGTGAGTAAGTGTGGATCTGTCTAGGGTTATAGATGTTTGGGTCCAACGAAAGATCGTCCTACCCAAGGTGAGAGAGGTGGAGTCAAGTTACCCTAGGATTAGCATATCGAAATATGAGAAAATAAAGGGTAAGGAATCAACCAATAATAAAATAAGTACCTTGCGAAAGGAACGCTGGGCGTAATCCAACATAGTTCCTAGTGCCCTTGAGAGCCCTTCACAGGGAATACCGGGGGCAGTCCTGGGTTAACGTAAACTGTTTAACAAGCCGAAAAGAGTAACTTAGTAATTAGGGTTGCACATTTCACAGACACTGATGGCACGGGATGTTAGCTGGGAGCTTCGGCTCGGATGGTTAAAGACGGACTTGGGTCCGGGGAGCTTCGGCTCGATTGTTTGTGACGGACGTGTTGGTCCGGGGAGCTTCGGCTCGGGCTTTGATCATGCTAAATTTGCATGTGCATAAAAGGAAAGTAAATTAAGGTGGTGGGTCTTCGGTATTGGAGGGTCGATGCACCGATGCCAATACGTTGACTCGGCAAGTGTGGTTAGCACTTCGCCAACAGAAGTCCGGTGCGCCAGCCGGCAAGAGTACGCAGGAGTCCGCTTCGTGCACCAAGCGTTGAGGCGTACGATAGGTCTGACCGGTAGTGCCTTACTGGTTTAGAGGTGGGCGAGGCCCAACCCACCGCTTCCGTCTGCCACTACGGAGGTATCCTGGGAGGTTACGGCTCCAGAAAGGGGGAACTAAAGGTCTGTGTGCACAGAGTCGGGTGTGTGTGTTGCACTTGCATGTCCATCATACCCACTTGCATGTCATGGCATAATCGTTACCTTTAACTTTGACACCTAAAGTATAAGTGGAATGGGACGCTTATACCTTAGGACCTGCAAAACGATCCCTTAGTCTATAAGCTTGTGTGGGCAAGTTCATAAATTAAGGTTAATTTTGATATATTTAGTTACTGCTGTTTGACCACCGACACCCCAGCGTATAAATCGGTATGGGACTTTTTATACGATGGGAGCCTTGCAAAAGACCCCTTGGCTTATGTGTTTTTCACATAAGTGAAGGTTACCTTTCATATTACAGCTTATTGTCTTTATATGCTATAGAACTTGCTAGAATAGGACCGCTGCCATCTGCTTTTGATATTCTCCACCTTCAAGTCCTCCCCTTTCTTCCTCTCCGCTCGGTGCCTAGGAGCCGTGGGGAAGGGGTGGGGGGATGATAGGACTTAGTCTTTTAGACTAACGGTTTTCGAACCGCACCATTTAGGGGATCGTGGAGACCAGCATGGAGGAGCAGCCCCAGAGGCCGGTGCGCTTGGAGGTGGGGTAGTCTAGCTCCGGAGTACACACAGCGGGACCGTGAGTCTCGACCATGAGCAGCTTTCTACTTTTGTTTCATATGAGAGATCTTGTAGTGAGGATTTGATGTACCGGGCATAAGCCCGTTTTGCTACTCTGATGTTATTTTCTGTGGACACTCCCTTCGTGGAGTTATATTTATTATGTCATGTGATTCACTGTGGACAGATACTTTACATTTACTTCATTATTTTGCTACTTTTATGTGATCGAGATGGCCGGCAGAATCGGCGCTTTGTGGTGATGACTCTTCAGGGCGTGAAGGGGTCACCGCAAAACGGCGGTTCTGGGCCTAAGACCCCGGTGTCCAAAAGAAAAAAAAGGGGTCTTACAAGTGGTATCAGAGCAGACCTCGATCGAAAAGTAGCCGTCCACAACCCTGGTCACCCCCGCGCGGGTTTAGTTTGGGGACAAACTAAGCAGCGGAAGCGGTGGTGTGCCCATATGGGGGGAATCACATGTAAATTGTCCACTATCATTAGGCATTGGGTCGATTACCTACTGATGTAGTTCGTTTTGCAGCCCTCAGCTCAGCCCACCCCACAAGGTGGAGCTCAGCAGACTCCAGACATTGCACCACCTCCCATGGCCCCCACACCTTTCCTCCAGTCAGACATGGGCAGACCCTTACAGCTATCCTTGAGGCCTTCCGGGCTCAGCAAGCCCCAGCCCAGCAGCCAAACCCAGGGGCCAACTGGATGAGCACCTTCCGAGGACTCTCTCCCCATCTTACTTAGGGACAGAGTCGGCAGTACGGACAGAGGAGTGGCTGGATGTGATGTACGAGATGTTGACTGGGATACGATGCCCTTGGGAGGAGAGGGTGGCCCTAGTGGTATCTTGCTTGGAGTCACATGCAAAGCGGTGGTGGAAGACGCTGTTGGACATGACTTTTGCTGATAGAGAGATTACAGAAATCACTTGGGAAGAGTTCAGGGCCACGCTGTTGGAGCACTTTGTTCCTCAGTCGGCCAGGGACGAGTTGGAGGAGCGGTTCTTGCAGCTGAGGCAGGGCACCAGGACAGTGGTGGAGTACCACCGAGAGTTCGATCATTTGGCCCGATATGCGGGCTCCTATCAGCTGGATGAAGCAGGTTACGTCAAGAGGTTTTATAGGGCCTAAAAGAGGAGTTGAGGGAGGCCCTGCTTTTTGTCTCTAACGGCCCATCTCCGGATTTTGGAGATGGCGAAGAGGATTGAGGCCGACTGGCACACCACTCGGGCCGGAAACGGCAAGCGGAGGACCAGGGCCGGATGGCCCGAAATGATCAGCGGCGAGGCACCGTACCAGATGGAAGAAGGGCAGAGGAGCAGCCTCGTCAGGAGTTGAGGCAGGAGCCGAGAGAGCAGGTGGTCTTGGCCCCTCAACCTCTCCGGATCCAGGAGATGCAGAGACCTCGGGTATGGCGTATCCCCGCCGGAGTGCTTCCACTGTCACCAGGTGGGACACCTCCGGAGAGACTGCCCTATGAGGGGGGCACCACCTCCAGCACCACGGGGTGTCCCACCGGCCCAGCATTTCGGAGGCCGAGGACGCGGCCGAGGACGTGGTTACCAGGGAGGCGACCGCAGGCAGAATGGGGAGCAGATTTACGCTTTGGACTTAGCACAGCCCCGGAACCCGGACAGGGTTATTGCAGGTATGAGAGTAATCTTAATTTTGGATTCATTCATGACTCATATTAAGTGTTAATAGAACTACTAAACGACCTAGGTTAGAAAACCTTACACCAGAATTTCTTTCAAACTGATTTAGGAATGGTGATGGTGTGCGGCAAGCCTGCCCACACCCTGTTCGACACGGGGCATCGCACAACTTTGTGTCGGAGGATTTCGTCAAGGACCTGGATCAGATTCGATGTTATACGGGACTACCCAGGAGGGTACGCCTCCCCAATGGGATGGAGATCCAGTCCACAGAAAAGTGCCTCCTGGAGGTTACCATAGACGGGTTGACACTCGAGCCCCGGCGACGATCCTGAGGATGCCGGACTTCGATCTCGTCTTGGGCATGACATGGCTTGTCTGGAACCATGCCCAGATTGATTGCCAGCAAGGAGGGTCGTGCTGAGCCACGGCGATACTTATGCGACATTCGAAGGTACTACGCCGGTCTCTCGTCGCCTGCTTTCATCTATTCAGGCCGTTAAGGCTCATATGCAAGGGGACGAGGTATATCAAGTATTATTCGAGATGACGGAGGAGAAGGACCTGATTGCTAACATTCCGGTGGTTCGTGACTACGCCGATATTTTTCCGGATAAGCTGCCAGGACTACCTCCGTATAGGGAGAAGGACTTCCAGATTTAGTTGGTACCAGGGGCTAAGCCGGTATCCAAGGCCCCTTATCGGATGGCCCCAAAGGAGTTGGCGGAGTTTCGGACACAGTTGCAGGAGCTGGTGGAAGCAGGATTTGTTAGGCCGAGCTCCTCATCATGGGGAGCTCCTGTCCTATTCGTGAAGAAGAAGGACGGCACTTTACGCCTGTGCATCGACTATCGAGCACTAAACAGGCTGACCGTCCGAAATACCTATCCGCTCCCCAGGATAGACGAGTTATTCGATCAGCTGGAGGGAGCCCATTATTTTTCAAAGCTGGACTTGAGGTCAGGCTATTACCAGCTGCGGATCCAGGAGGAGGATATTCCAAAAACAGCCTTTAGTAGCCGGTATGGATTGTATGAGTTCATCGTGATGCCCTTCGGGCTCACGAATGCTCCGTCAGCGTTTATGAGCCTCATGAACCGGGTCTTCGAGGCTTATTTGGATGTGTTCGTCATAGTGTTCATAGACGACATCCTTATCTATTCTAAGACGGAGGAGGAGCACACGCGACATCTAGCATTGACCCTGGAGAGACTGCGGGAGCATCGTCTTTATGCGAAGTTCAGTAAGTGTCAGTTCTGGCTGAAGGAGGTGGCTTTCTTAGGTCACATTAACAGCGGAGCCGGGCTGGCAGTGGATCCGGCAAAGATTCGAGCTATTTCGGAGTGGCCGCAGCTGAAAACAGCCACTGACGTACGGAGTTTTCTAGGACTTGCCGGTTACTATCGGAAGTTCGTGGAGGGATTCTCTCGAATCGCCCTCCCGCTCACATCCTTGACAAAGAAGGAGGTACCGTTCGTGTGGACCCCGCAGTGCCAGACAGCTTTCCAGGAGCTGAAGGATCGGCTGACCTCGGCTCCCATTCTTACTCTTCCTCGGGGAGGGAGGGATTCCAGGTCTACACCGACGCATCATATCAGGGGATGGGAGCGGTACTGATGCAGAATGGACACGTCATAGCTTATGCTTCCCGCCAGCTGAAGACCATGAGAAGAACTACCCAGTGCACGACCTGGAGATGGGAGCAGTCGTATTCGTACTAAAGATATGGCGGCACTACCTATATGGAGTCCACTGTGACATATACTCCGATCATAAGAACCTTAGTACGTGGACACGCAGAAGGAACTAAACATCAGGCAGAGGCGGTGGGTGGAATTCCTTTCTGACTATCAGTATGAGATGCATTGCCACCGGGAAAGGCGAACGTGGTAGCGGATGCACTGAGTAGGAGAGCTGCCACAGCAGGAGCAGAGCCTCAGTTGATGTCTATGGAGCTGCTGCAGAGACTAGAGGACATGCACATTACCCTGGTATCGTCAGATGATCCTGAGCTCTATGAGGAGTACTTGGCCGCGATAGGCGTTACCGATGACATCAGAGACCGAGTCAGAGAAGGGCAGAGGCAGGATGCCAAGTTAGAGGCCATCTTCCAAGCTCTGGAGGCAGGCACTGCAGGAGACTACACACTGAGGGATGACCTGGTGTGCTTCAGAGGACGGGTGTATATACGGAGGGAGGCCAGATCCGGGAGGATATTATGATGGAGGCGCACTGCAGCCGGTATTCTGTACACCCGGGGATCACAAAGATGACAGCTGATTTGAAGAAGACGATGTACTGGCCGGGCATGAAGAAGGATGTCTCACACTTCGTGACCCATTGTGAGGCATGTCAGCTAGTGAAGGCGAGTGCAGGAACCCCGCGGGATTATTGCAGCCACTCCCGGTGCCGGAGTGGAAGTTTGATGACATAGCCATGGACTTCATACATGGGCTTCCCCGGTCTCGGACAGGGAATGACTCGATCTGGGTAATCGTCGATCGGTTGACCAAGGTGGCTCGATTTATACCGATCAGGAAGGATGATTCAGTAGGAGTACTGGTGCGGAAGTTTGTGGAGCAGTTCATTCGTTATCATGGTGTGCCAGGACGATAGTGTCGGATCGGGATGGCAGGTTCACCTCCAGGGAGTGGAGATCCGTGCAAGCTTACTTAGGCACGCGATTGACTTTCAGCACTGCATTCCACCCCCAGACAGACGGGCAGACAGAACGCACCAACCGGACGCTGGAGGACCTTTTGAGGCTATGCATCTTGGACGCGGGGAACCGTGGGAGAAACTCTTGCCCCTTGTCGAGTTCTCCTATAACAACAGCCACCAGTCCAGCATCAGGATGGCGCCTTACGAAGCTTGTACGGGAGGAGATGCCGGACCCCGCTTTCTGGGTGGGTGCAGAACGAGGATCCGAAAGTGTTGGGGCCAGAGTTTGTTGAAGACACGAGGCACAGGTGAGGCTGATCAGGACAGGATGCTCGAGGCACAGAGTAGACAGGCTAAGTATTATGACGCCCGGCATCGGCAGGTGGAGTTCCAGGTGGGGGACCGGGTGTTTTCTGAAGATCCGGCCCATGCATGGAGTTTCACGAGTGCGTGGTCGGAGGAAGAAGCTCAGCCCTAGGTACATGGGCCCTTACAGGATCTTGGAGCGGATCGGACCCCTAGCCTACCGGCTGGAGTTACCACCAGAGCTGGAAGCGCTGCACGACGTCTTCCACATTTCTTCTTTGAGGAGGGCTCTGCTACGCCCGGAGCAGCAGATTCTGACTACCGAAGGGCCGGTAGCTTCAGACCGGTCGGTCCATTTGGAGCCTGTGAGGATCGACGACCGAGGGGTGCGGGTCTTGCGACGCAAGAAGGTCCCACTAGTCAAGGTCCTGTGGAGGAACCACGGCCAGGAGGAGCATACCTGGGAGCCACAGGACCTGATGCGACAGAGATACCCCGAGCTATTCAGTCAGGTATACCTCTCAGACCCCTCAAGATGTTAATTTATTTTTCCTGCTTTAAGTATACTAAGGGCTGCTCTAGGTAGATAGGGGCTTATCTTTTGTTTATTGGGGGCTTAACCTTGTTTATTGGGATTTTGGTTCGCCGTTTGGGCGAAAGAGGTCTTAGATCTAAGTTTTCCCATAAATCAAATTTAACAAACAAGGCGTCATAATGGGATGTTACAAGACTCTTTCCTTCGGTAATAAGACCCGTAGGTCCAACCTTGATTTCGGGGACGAAATCTTTGTTTTGTTTATTGGGATTTGTAACATCCCATTTCCAACTAGACCCCTAAGAGTGGTTTTGGCCATGACTAGGTCATGACAAAACCCTGGGAAGCCAGAAATGGGCCAAGAGATAGGAGGCCAAGGTAGGGATCACCATGGTCTGCAGATAGTAGAATTCTGAACAATAGTTTAGGATGACAATGGGGCTTCACCATGACCCCAAGACCCTACCACAACACTCCCAAACATTTTGGGAGACCCATTAGAGCCAAAAGAACCCATTAGGGCCAACCCAAGAGGCCCAGTTGACCAAGGTCAACCCTAGCCCTGAATAGGTCAACCTAGCCCACTTAGGGCCAATAGACCCACTCCTAGTCTAGAGGACCCCACCTATGCCCTCCTAACCCTAAAGTTAGGTCAATGGGTCACTAAGGACACATTGGGGTCAGCCCTAGAGGCCAGGTTGACCCAAGTCAACTCAAGCTCCTAATCTGGTCAAAGTACCCTTACTAAGGGTATGTGACCTCCAAAGTGCAGGGTAACCCTACATAACCCTTCCTAGACCTTAGGGGAGGCAATGGGTCACCAAGGACCAATGGGGTCAACCCAAATGGTTATGTTGACTCAAGTCAACTTAGCCCAAAAAGGGCTAACCCAAGCTCAAGCCACTTCTCCCTTAGGCTAAGCCCATTCCCATGATCATCATAATCCAGTGGGCTGCCTTTAGCTTATGGGGTTGACTAGTCAACCAGAGGTGACTAGGAGAGAGAAAAGAGCTCCTCTCCATGATAATGGAGGAGAGAGAAAATGGGGAAGAGGAAAGGGAAGAGAGAAGCCGGCCAAGGAAGGCCAACAGCCACCAGTGATGGCTGTAATCAACTCCTCTAGGGGAGAGGAGTTGATTCCAGCCGTTTCCCGGCCACCAAGGGGTGGGTTCAGCCCCCCTCCACACAACCCGAGCCACTCCATTAATGGTGATAATGGCCATTGAAGAACCAGCTCTCCCCTCCCCCAATTGCCATTTAAACACCTTCAGGGAGCCGAGGGGATCATTTTGGAGCACTTACCTGGAGGAGACGAGCCATTCCACTGTGCAGTTGCAGAAGCCGAGCGCCGCCGCCGTCGCAATGGTATCCCGCCGCTCCTCTCGCATCCAGGCCGCCAGGAAGGTCCTCCTCCTCTCCTTAACTCGCGGGTAGATCCTAGGAATCGTTAGGCTTGAGTTTCGGGCTCAATTGAGCCCGATTCAATCCGGGATTTCTCCTGGTTTCGGCAAGAAAATTTCTTGCTTAATCCGCCGGAAAATGCCTCTCCGGCGGCGGAGCCGCCGCCTGACGATAGCCACCACCTCAACGGAGTGTTGGTGGCGGTGGCCGGCCGGGGAAGGGGCTGGATCGCCGGCGGCAGGGCTTGGAAATCGCTCCAGGCAGAACAAATCTCAGCCGTTGGCTCATTGGGGATGATGACCAGATGCCGTCGATCTGCGCCAAGATTCGCGCGGCATCAGATCAAATACTATAGGAATTAAATAAGAATCATTTCATTTCTGTCACACTAGATGTATTTAATGTATTTAATTTTTAAAATACTTAGGGACCCTGATTGGAAATTTGCCCAACATGAACATTGTAGCTTAGGGTGTCTAGTTTGCAGCAAAAATTGTTTGGCCCCTTTTGGGTCACTGGTTAGACCAGAGCACCCATTTTGGTGGGACATACCCTTAGGGCTAGGCAGTCACTAAATTGAGTGCCCACTCTTCACCCCAATCCCAAATTAGCTGAAATTTTGGCAGAGAGTCTATCCTAGACATACCTAGGGCCTGCCCAAAAATGGGAATTTTTGGGGAAAATATTTCTATAGTTTTGGTAAATATTTAATAATTATTAGATAAATTAAATAGGTGCCCTAAACACATCCAAACCCTCCCAAATTTTGGTGAGTGGTCCCTGGCCTCCAATTAGGTACCTGTATAAAATTTCATTTGATTTGGATGTGTGTTGAATAGGTTTTGACCCAACCGTATTTATACCCTATGAAGGGCATTTTGGTCAAAAGTGGCACTTTTGGTTTTGAGTGACCAAATCACCTCAACAGAGTCTGAAATTTTTGCCACTGATATAATTTGACTTTTTACACTCACTTATGGAGTTTGGAGTGGATTGGACTAGGGTAGCCCTAGAATGTTAGGGTAGGCCCTTTAGGGTAAATTTCTAGGGTTTGAAGAAACTGGGTCAAAAGACCTTGGGTGGACTTGAAACTTGGGAATGATGTCCATAGGGTTTGCTATGGTCCTGTGGTTAAAATTTTAGGGCATTTGGAAGACTTAAGACCCCTTAAATCCATAACCCTAGTTTAGGGCACTAGCTTTGAAACCATAAGATCTAATACCAAAACTTTCTGAAAAGGCCTGAGTTTTGAATGGGTAGTTTCTTAGGGTATACATATCTCTGAAAATTTTATAATAAATTTTGGATGAATATGTTTGGTACTTTATTCACAAAGTCATGTTTTACAATTTTCACTTAGGAATTTTTGGAGAAACATATACTTGATTAAACCTGATGAAACTTAGCAAAGGGGCTTGTAGTCATGATACCCATCTCTGTAAATTTTATGGAATTTTTGAAGAATGATATGTGGTAGATGCTTCTTTAATTATTTAATTCTATGAACTTTGGAAAATTTATTAATGACATTTAGATTGTCTGAAAAATTTTAATTTCTTCATCATGATGTTTCTAGTTCCTTATGAAGCCCTAGTAATTTTTACATAATTATTGGAGACATATTTGTGGCACTTCCTTCATTATATTTGATTTTAGGAATTACTTAAATAAATCCTTTAGAGGTCAAGAACTATCTGGAAAATTATGAAAATTGGCAACCAATAATATTTCTCTGTTATTTAGTGAATACAAATTTTAGGAGGCCATTACCTGAGAAAATCTTATGGTTCATGTTCAAATTGACTATGGCCTAGTTTTGAGGAAAATTCAATAAATAGTAGATTAATTGGGAAAAATATGATTTTCTGAATTTAGTCTATATTTATCATAATAGACTTCTAATAATTATCATAAGGGTACTGGATGAGTATTTCATGTACTTCCCTTTTACGGGTCATGTAGCTTAAGTGGTCTGCATATAGCAAAACTGCAGGATTTTAATTGGATGCGAATTAGGGCAAGTATGATGGGTCCTGATGGATTTGTTATAAGGACAAGTGGAATGGGCTGCGTCTTCGGAAGATGAGTGAGTAAGTGTGGATCTGTCTAGGGTTATAGATGTTTGGGTCCGACGAAAGATCGTCCTACCCAAGGAGAGTGGAGTCAAGTTACCCTAGGATTAGCATATCGAAATATGAGAAAATAAAGGGTAAGGGAATCAACCAATAATAAAATAAGTACCTTGCGAAGGGAACGCTGGGCGTAATCCCAACATAGTTCCTAGTGCCCCTTGAGAGCCCTTCACAGGGAATACCGGGGGCAGTCCTGGGTTAACGTAAACTGTTTAACAAGCCGAAAAGAGTAACTTAGTAATTAGGGTTGCACATTTCACAGACACTGATGGCACGGGATGTTAGCTGGGAGCTTTGGCTCGGATGGTTAAAGACGGACTTGGGTCCGGGAGCTTCGGCTCGATGTTTGTGACGGACGTGTTGGTCCGGGGAGCTTCGGCTCGGGCTTTGATCACGCTAAATTTGCATGTGCATAAAAGGAAAGTAAATTAAGGTGGTGGGTCTTCGGTATTGGAGGGTCGATGCACCGACGCCAATACGTTGACTCGGCAAGTGTGGTTAGCACTTCGCCAACAGAAGTCCGGTGCGCCAGCCGGCAAGAGTACGCAGGAGTCCGCTTCGTGCACCAAGCGTTGAGGCGTACGATAGGTCTGACCGGTAGTGCCTTACTGGTTTAGAGGTGGGCGAGGCCCAACCCACCGCTTCCGTCTGCCACTACGGAGGTATCCTGGGAGGTTACGGCTCCAGAAAGGGGGAACTAAAGGTCTGTGTGCACAGAGTCGGTGTGTGTGTTGCACTTGCATGTCCATCATACCCACTTGCATGTCATGGCATAATCGTTACCTTTAACTTTGACACCTAAAGTATAAGTGGAATGGGACGCTTATACCTTAGGACCTGCAAAACGACCCCTTAGTCTATAAGCTTGTGTGGGCAAGTTCATAAATTAAGGTTAATTTTGATATATTTAGTTACTGCTGTTTGACCACCGACACCCCAGCGTATAAATCGGTATGGGACTTTTTATACGATGGGAGCCTTGCAAAGACCCCTTGGCTTATATGTTTTTCACATAAGTGAAGGTACCTTTCATATTACAGCTTATTGTCTTTATATGCTATAGAACTTGCTAGAATAGGACCGCTGCCATCTGCTTTTGATATTCTCCACCTTCAAGTCCTCCCCTTTCTTCCTCTCCGCTCGGTGCCTAGGAGCCGTGGGGGAAGGGGTGGGGGATGATAGGACTTAGTCTTTTAGACTAACGGTTTTCGAACCGCACCATTTAGGGGATCGCGGAGACCAGCATGGAGGAGCAGCCAGAGGCCGGTGCGCTTGGAGGTGGGGCAGTCTAGCTCCGGAGTTACACACAGCCGGGACCGTGAGTCTCGACCCTGAGCAGCTTTCTACTTTTGTTTCCATATGAGAGATCTTGTAGTGAGGATTTGATGTACGGGCATAAGCCCGTTTGCTACTCTGATGTTATTTTCTGTGGACACTCCCTTCGTGGAGTTATATTTATTATGTCATGTGATTCACTGTGGACAGATACTTTACATTTACTTCATTATTTTGCTACTTTTATGTGATCGAGATGGCCGGCAGAATCGGCGTTTTGTGGTGATGACTCTTCAGGGCGTGAAGGGGTCACCGCAAAACGGCGGTTCTGGGCCTAAGACCCGGTGTCCAAAAGAAAAAAAAAAGGGGGTCTTACAAAGGGCATCCCCCATTAGCAGTTGATTCCTTCCAAATACAATGGCTAAGGGCAAACTTACGCTGCCGCCCGCCAAGGGATTGTTCCCCCCCCCCCCCCCCTCCACCCCACCGGGCGATTGGTACATGCCAAATTACAGTGGGTAAGGTCAACCATACGCCCATCAACTCCAAGGGCCTAACCCCATGACAGTCAGTATATGCCAAATAACAATGAGTAAGGTCAATCCTACGCCCACCATCGCCAAGGGTCTGCCTTCCTTGGCGGTCGGTACCTGCCAAAT
This sequence comes from Platanthera guangdongensis, assembly GCA_039583875.1. Taxonomy (NCBI): domain Eukaryota; kingdom Viridiplantae; phylum Streptophyta; class Magnoliopsida; order Asparagales; family Orchidaceae; genus Platanthera; species Platanthera guangdongensis. The sequence goes on along the minus strand of CM077153.1, from coordinate 17,816,329 downwards.
TACAATGCGTAAGTTCAAACATACACCTGCCATCGTCAAGGGCATCCCACCGTTGGCGGCCGTACCTGCCAAATTAAATGGATAAGGTCAAATCTACACCCTCAACTGCCAGGGGTCTGCCCCTGCGACAGTCGGTGCTTGCAAAGTATCAAGAAATCACACAAGTATTTATGAAACGTCAGAACATCCTGACAACCGTATAACCGCGAGACACGAGTCTGCGCACCAAACACACAAGCACACAGGCTAAGTATGCGTCCTCCGCACGCAAAACACGAGGGCACCCGGGTATAGAAAATTAAGTTTGACTTGTGCTAGAGGTGGCCATTTGATGAGGATCAAGGAGAAAAAAGGGAGACCAAAAAGGATACTCTCAAGGATCTTCTGATGGAGCAAGCCTTCTCTGCTCAGATACCAAATGTAAGAAGTATATATTGTTGAAATTTGTGAAGTGGAAGTGGGTGACGGGACAGGCCGCGCGGCCTGTGGCGGACAGCTTTGGCGGACTGGGCGGACTGGGCGACTGAGGTTGCGGCCTGGTGAAAGTCTGGTGGAAGCCGGCTATGTTCTGAGCGGGTTGTTGCATGGAGTCCGCGGTTTGGTGCGGCCTGGTATCTGCGGATAGAGAGGCTTGCGGACGGATGGTGCTTTGCTCAGTGGCCGCGGGTGCAAGCTTGTGCTGATAGGCGGGTTGGCTCGAGTTCGCGGGTAGCTTGCGGACTAGCGTGTCCGCGGTTCGGGCTGTGGCGGACTGAGCCTAGAGCTTGGCTGAGGCCTTGTCGAGCTCTGGTGTTACAGCAGGTCTTGCTGTGGAGACCGGTTGGCGGACTGATGTTTGGAGTCCGGGAGGAAGCTACTGCGTTTGACAAGTGCGAGGTGCTCGTGGACTGGTGGCGGTCTGTGCTAGGGTGTTTGGCGGACGAGAACTTGTGTCCGCCATGCTCGCATTGTTCCTTGATGGTTTTGGGCTTGGTCACACCTTGTGCCAAGTTCATGGTGTCCGCCGTGTCCGCCAAGTCCGCTGTGACCGGGCGGTCTGTTGCTAGCTGCCTTTGTCGTGGACTTGTGGCGGACTGAGGTGTGGGTCTTGCGGACTGCCTCGGTTGGTGCGGACAGCCATTGAAGGGGGTTGCTGTCTTGTAGTGGTTGGAGCTTTGTGGGCTGATGCCTTGTCCGCTTAGCTCAGGCGGACTGGAGCGGGTTCGTCAACGGTTGCCTTGTCCTGGTGGTTTTCCTTGGTGACGGCTAAGTCTCGCGGACTGAGCGGACGGTCGTTTGTATTCGCGCGGACTGGGGCGGTGTCGCTATCTCTTGGGCGGTGACCACACTCCTCACCTGGCTATAAATAGGACCCCCCTGTCACATCTACAGTAATCTAAGTAACGTGAGTGAACAGTAAATTGGGTTGAGCGAAGTGCTGCGGTCTGTGTTTGCAGTCCGCGCGGGATTGTTTCAGGCTGACGGTTTGCTGTGCGCAGGTCGCGCGGATAACTTTAAGGAGCCAGGAGTTTGGCTGTGACTTCGGTCAGTGCTTGGAAGTGTGCGGTCTCTGCGGACTCAGCAGGAGGTCGCTCTGCAGCTTGTCAGTTCTGTTTCAACTTTGCCAGCTTCAATAACCTGTCTGCCGGCTTCAGGCGGGTAGGGGTGTTCCTCAGTTGGGTTCAGCAGGAGGCGAATAACGGTGTGTCCGTGCAGCTTAGCGGCTTCGGCAGACTCCGTGGTATTTGGCGGATTGCAGCATAGTTCGGGCGGCTTCGGCGACCTCGGCGACCTCGGCGGTCTCGGCGGACTCCGGTTCTGTCCGCCCCTTGTTTTTTGGTTCTTTCTGTTTTCAGCTGTAATACTAGCGAAAGCATGTCTCGCTATGTATGCCTCGGATTGTAAAGAAGTGAATGCATAAATAGACCTTCTTGTGCTTCCATTGTTTCTGTTGGGTGAAACCTCTAGTCCTTGGGTTTTCCGCAGGTTCAACGTGCGAACTGGGTAGTTCCGAAGATATTAATTTGGCGTTTGGGCTAAATTGCTGACCACGTGAGAAAATTTAACATGGTATCAGAGCCAGGTTCCTGAGGTTTCGGAGGTTCAGTTGCGTGAGCGGAGGTCAACCAGCGTTGTGACTCAGTGATTGAGTGGTGATCAACCTGTGTTGTTGCTCGGAGCTGCTGAAGGGTACCAACAAGTGTTTGCAATGGAAGGAAGCTTTGCAAGGGGTCTAGGCATTGAAATCTTAACGCCGACTAACTTTAAAAGTGGAAGTCGTGCATGAAGAGTTATCTTCTTGGCGAGGAGCTGTGGGAAGTCGTCGGTGGTGACGACAGACAGGAAGTTACTGCTGCTTTCGGTACTGCTGAGCAGGTGAGGCTCTGGAGAAGAACAAATTCTAAGGCAGAGTTCATTCTGAAGAGAGCTGTCTCTCCGGAATTGTTTGATCACATCATTAGATGTGAGTCGGCTGCTGATATTTGGACAACCATTGATGAGTTGTTCAATAGGAAGAATGTGGCACGACTTCAGTTCCTGGAGAATGAGTTGGCCAGGGCAACTCAGGGAGACCTTTCCATCTCCAAATACTTCTTAAAGATGAAGAGCTTGTGTGCTGAGCTGCCGGCACTGGATCCTGATGAGCCTATCTCTGAGGCAAAGATGAAAAGGCACATTATCCGCGGCTTGCGGAAGGAGTATGTGGCATTTGTTATATCTGTTCAAGGGTGGGCTACTCAGCCGTCGCTGCTGGAGCTGGAGAATCTGCTTGCCTCGCAGGAGAGCTTAGCAAGGCAGATGGCTGGAGTGAACCTGAATCAGGAAGGAAGCGAAGCCCTCTTCTCAGGCAAGAAGAAGGGATGGGAAGGGAAGAAGAAGAAGAAGGTGCAGGCCGCTGGTGAGAAGGAGGCTTCAACTTCGTATCCGCCGGAGAGGAGGGGGAGAGGAGCAATGCTCCTAAGGACTGGAAGAAGAATCTGAAGTGCTACCGGTGTCATCAGCGAGGGCACTTCAAGCGGGACTACAAGGTCAAACTGCAGCCTGGGCATGCTGCGGGAAAGGAGGAAGCTTGCTCGAGAAGTGAAGAAGCAGAATGGGGAGGAGCTTTCTTGACGGGCACTTGTGTCCGGGCCTTATCTGCTGAGGACTTCAACAGCGAGTGGATCATCGACTCCGGGTGTGGTCATCACCTCACCGGAGACAAATCGAAGTTCACCTCCATGCAGGCTTACTCAGGTAATGAAGCTATTATCACTGTTGATAATACTGTTTATGCAGTAGAGAAGGAGGGGTTGTTGTTGGAGTTACCATGATGATCTGGAAGTGGTCAAACATGTAATCTCACTGCCAACGCAATATGAGCCTGCAGGGTCGCACATAAGAGATGTGGAGAGTTGGATGACTGACTGTGTTGGTAAAGGTTACCAATCACCGACCTGAATAGGGTTATGGGCAAAGTGTTGCCTTATATGATCATCGGGTTGGGCAAATGTTGCCTTGAAGGGCTGGTTAGGTTTGTCGTCCGAGGGTCAATGACATTAGTCGAGAATCGTCTTCTGATTCCCGCCGATCGGCGAGAATCGTCTCCCTGATTCTCGCCGATCGACGAGAATCGTCGAGAATCAATAGTTGATTCTCGACGATCGACTACCTTGACAATTGTCGTCGACCGCGGCTCGACGATCGTCGAGTCTCATCGTGAATCGTCGAGCGAAGCTCGACGATCGGCGAGAATCGTTGAGTATTGGTACTCTGATTCTCGCCGATCCTGAATGATACTCGTCGACTGATTCTCGCCGAACCTGCACAGTGATTCTCGCCGATTGTCGCCGATTCTCACCGATTTATACTCGCCGATTCTGAACCCTAGTTCTGGGTGGTCTGCGGATAGCGATTTTCCTGGGTTTATTTATACCTTCTAGTATAAATAGAACACTTAGTTTTTATCGGGATATATCCTTTTGGCTACTGTGCGAATTGACCCCGACGGAAAGGGTTCCGCTCGTTCGCTCCGCCGATCCCGATCCCGTCGCCGGAAGAGTTTCGCCGCCGTGTTCGCTCCGTCGACCACCTATTCTCCGGCGACTGTCGCTGGTGTTGCTCTTCCTGGCGCGGACCTAGCAGTCCGTGGAATAGCCGAGGTGCGGTCTTCTCCTTCCCGATATTCCGTGCGACGGATAGATCGGCGTTCCCCCGCTCGTGTGGACTTCTGCAGAAACGTGGACACTATTCCACGTAGAACTCGCCACTAGCAAGAAGATAAAGTTTGGAGCATCTCCGTTGAGTTGTGACTCAACGCCACCGAGGTAATTTTGCCTAGTTTTACTAACTTCTTGATTCAACTGTTCATGGCCCGATCCACATCTCTTTGGGTCTTTCTTGATGTTTTACTTTTCCGCTGCGTGCACAAGCGTTGTGCCAACCCTATAGAGAAACCCAACAGTGGTATCAAAGCGAGGTTCGGCCATGACTGTTGTTTTGGAAGTTGTGTTATTCCAGTGCGTGTAAACCTAGAGGTTTAGAAGCGTTCTAAATGTCTAGATTTAGTCTTGGCACTTCGCCAAGAACGATTGGAATTTCGGTGGAATTTCTAAGTGTTAGAAATTGTTGTCTCCTTAGCAGTAACCATCCCTCGAGTATGTTTTGGATTTTGAATCCAACATAGAGAGATGAGCTTGTCTACTGCTTAAGTTGAGTTGTCTTCGCCTTTGTCCAATGCATGTAAATCTGAGGATTTGGAAATTTTCGGATGTTCAGATTTAGCCCTTCCTTCTATCAAATTGTTGATGGTGTAAGGATGTGCACATAAGGGATGCATGTGGTTTAGAATTGTTTTTCTTCGATGTGCACATTGATCAAATGTTGATCATGGTTAATTGTTAACCTAAAATTGAAATCCCTTCATCAAATATTAAGCGTTCGGATGCCTTCCGATGGATGACACTCTTCCTGCCTCGATCGATGAAGTGTGGGCTTGCCAAAGCAAGGTGCATTAATCTATCTTGGTAAGGGTGCGAGCGGATAATTGTGATATCTCACTGTCGACATCGGGTCCAGCTTAACTAGGTGACCTCAAAGGTTGAGTGCCTAGAGGCATAGGGTTGGCATGCACCATATGATGGATGCGAATAAGGAGTTATTCACCAACCATACAAGAATTGCATGAGGATGCAATTGGCAAGCGTTGCCTACCTAAATAACCGCATCGTGAGAGGAACGCCAAAGCGGACTCATTGTGTTGGTGAAATACGGATCTTGTCCACTAAGAGAGTAGCTTGCATGAACTCTCCGAATTGTTAGTGAGGGCTATCATTTCGAATAAAATAGTGGGAGTATTTTAATTGAAGTCCTAATTAGAATAAATTGTAATTGAAATTTAGGTACTGATTTTATTCTGCATAAATTCTTGTAGAATTCCATGGCAAGTGTTTCAAACTCCACGCTGTCTCTGAGAGCCATCCTTGAGAAGGATAAGCTCAGCGGGACAAATTATATGGACTGGTATAGGAACCTGAGAATTGTTCTCAGGCAAGAGCGAAAGCTCTATGTCTTGGAAGAAGAAGCCCCCGAGGTGCCGACCGGGAACTCTTCCCGTGCTGAGAAGGATACTTATAAGAAGTATACTGACGATGCTTTAGATGTCGAATGCCTTATGCTTGCCACTATGAACTCTGAGCTTCAGAAACAACATGAGAACATGGGGTGCAAGGAGATTGACGAGCATCTCAAGAAAATGTTTCAAGGGCAGGCTCGTCAAGAGAGGTTCGACATCACAAAAGCGTTGTTTCAGTGCAAGATGGGAGTTCGAGACTCAGTAGGGACTCACGTACTCAAGATGATTGGGTATATAGAGAACCTTGAAAGGCTGGGTTTTCCTCTTGGTCAAGAGTTGGCCACGGATCTGATCCTGCAATCGTTGCCGGACAGTTATGAGCAGTTTGTCTTGAACTACAACATGAATGAGATAGACAAGACACTGCCCGAACTCCTAGGCATGTTAAGAACTGCCGAGATCAACATGAAGAAAGCCTAAGCCTGCCAGCCCCATACTGATGGTGCATAAGGGCAAGGGCAAAGCCAAGGGCTCCAAGAAGACGAAGGTGGGACCTAAGTCATATCTTGAGCCCAAGTCTTCTGCACTGATGAAAAGAAAAGCACGGTGAAGGAAGGGAAATGCCACCACTGTCGCAAGGCTGGTCATTGGCGGAGGAACTGTCCTTCGTACATTGAGGGTCTGCAGAAATTGAAGGGAGGTATGACTTCCGCTTCTAATGTTTACGTTATAGAGATAAACCTTTCTGCTCCTTCATCTTGGGTATTGGATACCGGATGTGGTTCTCACATTTGTACAAATGTGCAGGAACTGGAAGGAGAAGATTGCTGAGTAAAGGGGAGGTGGACCTCCGCGTCGGCAATGGAGCAAGAGTTGCTGCTGTAGCCGTAGGAGTTTACCGTCTTTCTTTGCCCAGTGGGCTTGTAATAGAACTTGATAACTGTTATTTTGTTCCGGCGATAACTAGAAACATTATATCTATTTCATGTTTGGACATGATTGGATTTTCTTTTATAATTAAGAACAATTGTTGTTCTATATTTAAGAATGATGTTTGTTATGCTGTAGCCCAATTGTTTAATGGTCTTTATGTTTTGAACTTGGACCATCTGATCTGTAATGTAGAAAATAATAAAAGACTAAGAACAAATGATTCGAACCCTACTTTTCTCTGGCATTGTCGTTTGGGCCATATCAACGAGAAGCGCATATCCAAGCTCCATAGAGATGGACTTTTGGACTCATTTGATTATGAATCATTTGAGCGATGCGAATCTTGTTTGTTAGGCAAAATGACTAAAGCTCCTTTCACTGGTTATACTGAGAGGGCTGAGAATCTCTTGGGTGTTGTACATAGTGATGTATGCGGACCCATGAGTTCCATGGCTAGAGGTGGGTATTTCTACTTTGTTACATTTACTGATGATTTCAGTAGATACAGATATGTGTATCTTATGAAGTGCAAATCCGAGACCTTTGAAAAGTTCAAAGAGTTCAAGAATGAAGTAGAAAACCAGTTGGGTAAAAGGGTTAAAGCACTCCGATCTGATCGAGGTGGCGAATACCTGAGTCATGAGTTCCGTGATCATCTGAAAGAGTGTGGTATTGTATCACAGCTCACTCCACCTAGAACACCACAACATAATGGTGTGTCTGAGAGGAGAAATCGTACTCTGTTAGACATGGTACGTTCGATGATGAGTCATGCAGACTTGCCTGTTTCCTTTTGGGGTTTTGCTTTAGAGACTGCTGCAATGACATTGAATCGCGCTCCAACGAAAACGGTTCTGAAGACACCATATGAGATATGGACTGGGAAACGTCCTGGTATGTCGTTCATTAAAATTTGGGGCTGTGAGGCATACGTGAGACGTCAAATTCCTGACAAGCTGGAACCCAAATCGGATAAGTGTTATCTGGTGGGATATCCTAAAGAAACGAAAGGGTATTACTTTTACTTACCGTCTGAGGGCAAAGTGCTTGTCGCAAGGACTGGTGTCTTCTTGGAGAAAGAGTTCTTATCAAGAAAGACTGAAAAGGTAGAGCTTGAAGAAGTTCAAGAACCACATATAGTGAATGAACCGGAATTGGATTCTGAGACAGGACTACAAGATGTTGTAGCTAGAGAACCTGCTCAGGGAACACAAGTCCTACGTAGATCTGGTAGATCGAGGTTTGAGCCTGAGAGATATGGATTTCTCGTGTCTCAAATAGGTAATGTGTTGCTTATGGATCATGATGATGAACCAGCAACCTACCAAGAGGCTATGAATGGACCGGACTCCGACAAATGGCTTGAGGCTATGAAATCCGAAATGGACTCCATGTATGCAAACCAAGTTTGGAACTTGGTGGAACCACCTGAAGGGGTACGACCCATAGGGTGCAAGTGGGTCTTCAAGAAGAAGACCAACATGGATGGGAATGTACAGACATTCAAAGGGCGACTAGTGGCTAAGGGTTTCAAGCAAATTCATGGTATTGACTATGATGAGACCTTTTCCCCTGTTGCCATGGTTAAGTCCATAAGGATATTGCTTGCTATTGCTGCGTGTTATGACTACGAGATCTGGCAGATGGATGTCAAGACGGCTTTCCTTAATGGAAACCTCCTTGAGGAAGTGTATATGACACAACCCGAGGGTTTTGTATCCCCAGATGAAGCCACTAAAATATGCAAGCTGAATAAGTCCATTTATGGACTGAAACATGCCTCTCGTAGTTGGAATCTTCGTTTTGATGAGAAAATCAAAGAGTTTGGTTTCATCAAGAATGAAGATGAGCCTTGTGTTTATAAGCGAATCAGTGGGAGCATTGTTGTCTTCCTGATATTGTATGTAGATGACATACTGTTGATTGGGAATGACATTCCTACCCTGAAAGTTGTTAAGAACAACCTAGGGAACTGCTTTTCAATGAAGGATTTGGGTGAAGCGACTTATATACTCGGTATTAAGATCTATAGAGATAGATCGAAGAAGTTGCTGGGTTTGACCCAGAGTATGTACATCGAAAAGGTGTTGAAGCGGTTCAACATGCTTGAGTCCAAGAAAGGATTTTTGCCCATGTCTCATGGTGTGAATCTCTCTAAGGACCAGTGTCCAAAGTCTTGTGAAGACAAGGACCGCATGAAGTTGATTCCATATGCTTCGGCAATTGGATCAATCATGTACGCGATGTTATGTACTCGACCCGATGTCTCCTTTGCTTTGAGCATGACTAGCAGGTATCAGTCAAATCCCGGTGAGTGTCACTGGATTGCAGTCAAGAATGTCCTGAAGTACTTGAGAAGGACTAAGGACGTGTTCTTGGTGTATGGTGGAGAGGAAGAGCTCGTTGTAAGTGGTTACACGGATGCTAGCTTCCAAACTGATAGAGACGACTCCAAGTCTCAGTCAGGTTTTGTGTTTTGCCTGAATGGAGGAGCTGTAAGCTGGAAGAGTTCCAAGCAAGAGACAGTTGCTGATTATACAACAGAGGCCGAGTATATCGCAGCAAGTAATGCAGCGAAGGAGGCTGTATGGATTAGGAAATTCATCGGCGAGCTTGATGTAGTTCCTAGCATTGTTGGTCCCGTAGTTCTCTACTGTGATAACAATGGTGCAATTGCACAATCTAAGGAACCTAGATCTCATCAGCGCTCCAAGAACATACTCCGGCGGTTTCATCTTATTCGTGAGATTGTCGAACGAGGAGATGTAAACATTTGCAGAGTACCGACTGAGGAAAATATTGCGGATCCGCTGACAAAGCCTCTCGCGCAGAGAAAGCATGATGGTCATACTAGATCGATGGGTATACGATACCTAAATGATCAACTCTAGCGAGAATCTTGTGGATTGCATGTAAATATGTATTTCGTTGGCTGTTTGTTCACATGATGAACTGTGTACCTAGTTTTTCTTTTATAATGAATGGCAAATTCTTTTATTATGTCTTTTTCTATATGATAGTTAAATGTTAACATAATAGATACCCTTAGAATGTTCGCTTCCATGGGACATCAAGTACGTGACTTGAATGTGAGAGCCCATGATTTATTTGAAGCTTCATTCTTAAAGGTCCCTGGTCGAGTATCATCATAGAAGCTAAGGGTGATGATGATACATGAAGACTAGCACGTGTGTTGACAGATGACCGGTTCTCACAGGTCATGATATTGTGATATCAAGTCATCACGTGGGTACTTGTTAGTGAACAAGTTGTACTGGACAGACCCAACATGAGACTACTCTGTGGATTGTCATCCAATCGTGTCACGAGTAGGTCTCAATTGACAATGTTGTTGTGGTCCTTTGACCTGAAGTCACAGCATTCATCAAGTGAGTAAGAGCGTGCTTTGATGCCATCTAAAGTCTTCCTTGAGAAAGGTTGATGATAAGGGTGGTTGTTGGGCATGTTACGAATCATTTGGGTGTTTGTGTGTGAGCAGATATGGAATTTGTCCTCCTGTATGACAGGAGTTGCATCCATGGGCCCCTTGATGGATATGGACTGAGAAATGCATGGCCATGCTTGGTTGAGTCAATATGTGATATTGGACTCACCATTCTCTGGAAGTCCATCCTGGATCAAGAAACTTGGATTGAGCTATTACGAGGGTGACACGGTCCATGCCTCTAGTTCTTTCCGGATGTAAGGGACAAAGGGACAAAAACAACGCTGATACATTGGTCATAAAGGCTTATGAGTTATGAACTCTTATTGCTTGGGGAGCAATGATGCATTGCTAGATGCCGCTCATTGTTTGTGAAGTTTTTGGTTTGATACTTTCGAGATCAAGTGGGAGTCTGTTGGAGTTACCATGATGATCTGGAAGTGGTCAAACATGTAATCTCACTGCCAACGCAATATGAGCCTGCAGGTTCGCACATAAGAGATGTGGAGAAGTTGGATGACTGACTGTGTTGGTAAAGGTTACCAATCACCGACCTGAATAGGGTTATGGGCAAAGTGTTGCCTTATAGGATCATCGGGTTGGGCAAATGTTGCCTTGAAGGGCTGGTTAGGTTTGTCGTCCGAGGGTCAATGACATTAGTCGAGAATCGTCTTCTGATTCCCGCCGATCGGCGAGAATCGTCTCCCTGATTCTCGCCGATCGACGAGAATCGTCGAGAATCAATTGTTGATTCTCGACGATCGACTACCTTGACAATTGTCGTCGACCGCGGCTCGACGATCGTCGAGTATCATCGTGAATCGTCGAGCGAAGCTCGACGATCGGCGAGAATCGTTGAGTATGGTACTTTGATTCTCGCCGATCTTGAATGATACTCGTCGACTGATTCTCGCCGAACCTGCACAGTGATTCTCGCCGATTGTCGCCGATTCTCACCGATTTATACTCGCCGATTCTGAACCCTAGTTCTGGGTGGTCTGCGGATAGCGATTTTCCTGGGTTTATTTATACCTCTAGTATAAATAGAACACTTAGGTTTTATCGGGGATATATCCTTTTGGCTACTGTGCGAATCGACCCCGACGGAAAGGGTTCCGCTCGTTCGCTCCGCCAATCCCAATCCCGTCGCCGGAAGAGTTCCGCCGCCGTGTTCGCTCCGTCGACCACCTATTCTCCGGCGACTGTCGCTGGTGTTGCTCTTCCTGGCGCGGACCTAGCAGTCCGTGGAATAGCCGAGGTGCGGTCTTCTCCTTCCTAATAATCCGTGCGACGGATAGATCGGCGTTCCCCCGCTCGTGTGGACTTCTGCAGAAACGTGGACACTATTCCACGTAGAACTCGCCACTAGCAAGAAGATAAAGTTTGGAGCATCTCCGTTGAGTTGTGACTCAACACCACCGAGGTAATTTTGCCTAGTTTTACTAACTTCTTGATTCAACTGTTCATGGCCCGATCCACATCTCTTTGGGTTTTTCTTGATGTTTTACTTTTCCGCTGCGTGCACAAGCGTTGTGCCAACCCTATAGAGAAACCCAACAGTTGTGTCTTTGGGTAGTGATCAGGGGCCACTCACATTAAGGAGTGTGTATCACGTGCCGGGCATGAAGAAGAACCTCTTCTCGGTGACCAACGCGGTGGACGCTGGGTATCACGTTCTGTTTGGGCCAACAGACGTGAGGTTCCTTCGCAACGTATCAGCGGTGAAGGCTGATGTTGCTCATGTTGGGAGGAGGGTGAAGAACTTGTTTGTTCTTTCCACCAGTGCCTATGTTGATAGAATGAGGGCCAATGATAGTGCGGCTATCTGGCATGAGAGGCTGGCGCATGTTGGCATGGACAAGCTGAAGGCAATGGCTAGTAGAAGTCTGGTGAGAGGATTGCCGATGTTGTCCTCCTTTGGTGATGGGCATGTTTGTGCGGGCTGTCAATATGGTAAGGCACATCGCCTTCCATTTGATAATTCACAAACAAGGAGCAAGATACCATTGGAGTGTATTCATGGCGACCTGATGGGACCGACGGTTACTGCCAGCCTTGGTGGAAGCAAATACATGCTTGTCTTGGTTGATGACTACTCAAGGTATACTTGGGTGTACTTCTTAAAGGAGAAGTCGGAAGCCTTCCGTTTGTTCGTGGAGTTCAAGGAGTTGGTAGAAGGCCGGCTTGGCTTGCGGATTAAGAAGCTTAGAACTGATAACGGGGGTGAATTTGTTTCCTCCGAGTTTTCTAACTTCTGCAGGAAGCACGGGATCCAACGGGAGCTTACTTGTTCTCACACTCCACAACAAAATGGGGTAGCGGAGCGGAAGATCCGTCATCTGACGGAGACCTGCAAATGCTGGCTGCATGCGAAAGATATCCCAAGGTCCTTTTGGGCGGAGGGAATGTCTTGTGCTGCTTATGTTATCAACCGGATGCCAGTCAGCCCTATCAACATGAAGACTCCTGTTGAGCTGTTGCTGAAGGAGAAGCCGAGTGTTGGACACCTTCGGGTGTTCGGTTCAACTTGCTACGTGCATGTCCCGGATGCTTCACAGACAAAGCTGGATGCGAAGGCAAAGAAACTTGTCTTTGTTGGCTACGACGAGCGGAAGAAGGGATGGAAATGCATGAACCCTGTGACGAAGAAGTTCGTGGTGTCAAGAGACGTTGTCTTTGACGAGCTGACGTCATATGGTGGTGGCTCGGTGGAGCTAACCGGAAGTAGCAAGGTTGAGGAAGCACCGGTGGTGGCTGCTGAAGGCTTGGAAGAGGAGCTTGTTGTTTCACCAACAACTCCTGTTGCTTCGAACTCCGAGGCTGAGCCTTCTGGCTCAGGAAGCAGGGGGAGCACTGCTCAATGCTTGCCCCAGGTAGGAGTGGAGCCTGAAGAAGCAACAGATGCCGTGAGCAAGGAGCCATGTCTTCGGAGATCGAAGAGGGTGGTTAAGCCACCGGCTCGGTACTGTGAAGGGAATGCAGTGAGCTTTGTCTCCTGCTTCTTTGCAGGTCCTCTGGATGAGCGAGAGACTGCAAACTTCAACGAGGCCACTGGAGTGAAGGAGTGGGAAGGTGTCATGAAAGAAGAGATTGATGCTCTGAAGAAGAATGAAACCTGTGATCTTGTGCCCAAGGTTGATGACATTACTCCGGTTACTTGCAAGTGGGTGTATAAGTTGAAGAAGAAGGCTGATGGGAGCATTGATCGGTTCAAGGCTCGCCTGGTCGCTAGAGGATTCTCACATCAGTATGGAGAAGACTATGAGGAGAAATTCAGTCCAGTTGCGAAGATGACATCTGTAAGAGTGGTGATCGCCTTGGCTGCTAGCAAGGGATGGAGGTTGTGGTAACTCGATGTGAAGAATGCTTTTCTTTACGGAGAGATTGACAAGGATATCTTCATGGATCAGCCGCTTGGCTTTGTCTCTGAAAAGCATCCGGACTATGTCTGCAAACTCAGGAAGGCTCTCTACGGGTTGAAGCAAGCTCCTAGAGCGTGGTATGGGAAGATTGCAGAGTACCTGCAATTCTGTGGATACTTTGCTTCCAACTCGGATTCAAGCTTGTTCGTCAAGAAGAAGGGAGAGCTTCGAGTCTTGGTCCTGCTGTATGTGGATGACATGATCATCACAGGGAATTCGGAGGAGGAAGTAGTAAGGCTCAGAGCTGAGCTTGTTATACGCTTCGAGATGAAGGACTTGGGAGAGTTGCATCACTTTCTCGGTCTGGAAGTGGAGAGGAAGGAGTGCGGGATTCTCATTAGCCAGAAAGGGTATGCTGATCGTATTGTGAAGCGGTTTGGCATGGGCGAAGGGAAGAAGTGCTCTACTCCACTGGAATCAGGGTTGAAGCTTCGACGAGATGAGGGAAGAGTTCTTCATGATCCCTTGGTGTTCAGGGCTCTTGTTGGGAGCTTGATTTATCTGACGATTACAAGGCCGGATATAGCTTATGCTGTTGGCCGAGTAAGTCGGTATATGGCTGAACCAAGGCAATCTCATCTAGTGGCGGCGAAGGGAATTCTGAAGTATGTCAAGGTGACTTCTGATATGGGACTCCTCTATGGAAGGGATGCGGAGTTTGCGTTGCTCGGGTACACAGATGCTGACTATGGCGGTGATTCGGATGATCGAAGGTCTACTTCAGGTTATGTGTTCACTTGTGGTTCAGCTAGCATCTCGTGGTGTAGCAAGAAGCAGGACTCGGTGTCGGTTTCAACCACGGAGGCAGAGTATAAGGCTTCGGCCTTGGCTGCTCGGGAAGCCGTTTGGTTGAGGAGGCTCATAGAGGATGTCCATGAAGAAGTGCAAGGGCCTACTTTACTCCGGGGTGACAATGAGAGTGCTCTCAAACTGGTTAACAATCCAGTGTGTCACGCCAGGACCAAGCATATAGAGATTGATCACCATTTCATCAGGGAGAAGGTGTTGGAAGGATCTCTGCTGGTCGGGCATGTTCGGAGTGAAGATAATCTTGCTGACATCTTCACGAAGCCACTGTCGAAGGGGCCCTTTGAACGCTTGCGCAGCTTGCTGGGCTTGGTCACCACTTCTCACTTCAAGGGGGAGTGTTGAAATTTGTGAAGTGGAAGTGGGTGACGGGACAGGCCGCGCGGCCTGTGGCGGACAGCTTTGGCGGACTGGGCGGATTGGGCGGATTGAGGTTGCGGCCTGGTGAAAAGTCTGGTGGAAGTCGGCTGTGTTCTGAGCGGGTTGTTGCATGGAGTCCGCGGTTTGGTGCGGCCTGGTATCTGCGGATAGAGAGGCTTGCGGACTGGTGCTTTGCTCAGTGGCCGCGGGTGCAAGCTTGTGCTGATAGGCGGGTTGGCTCGAGTTCGCGGGTAGCTTGCGGACTGGCGTGTCCGCGGTTCGGGCTGTGGCGGACTGAGCCTAGAGCTTGGCTGAGGCCTTGTCGAGCTCTGGTGTTACAGCAGGTCTTGCTGTGGAGACCGGTTGGCGGACTGATGTTTGGAGTCCGGGAGGAAGCTACTGCGTTGGACAAGTGCGAGGTGCTCGCGGACTGGTGGCGGTCTGTGCTAGGGTGTTTGGCGGACGAGAACTTGTGTCCGCCATGCTCGCATTGTTCCTTGATGGTTTTGGGCTTGGTCACACCTTGTGCCAAGTTCATGGTGTCCCCCGTGTCCGCCAAGTCCGTTGTGACCGGGCGGTCTGTTGCTAGCTGCCTTTGGTCGTGGACTTGTGGCGGACTGAGGTGTGGGTCTTGCGGACTGCCTCGGGTTGGTGCGGACAGCCATTGAAGGGGGTTGCTGTCTTGCAGTGGTTGGAGCTTTGCGGGCTGATGCCTTGTCCGCTTAGCTCAGGCGGACTGGAGCGGGTTCGTCAACGGTTGCCTTGCTCCTGGCGGTTTTCCTTGGTGACCGGCTAAGTCCTCGCGGACTGAGCGGACGGTCGTTTGTATTCGCGCGGACTGGGGCGGTGTCGCTATCTCTTGGGCGGTGACCACACTCCTCACCTGGCCTATAAATAGGACCCCCCTGTCACATCTACAGTAACCTAAGTAACGTGAGTGAACAGTAAATTGGGTTGAGCGAAGTGCTGCGGTTTGTGTTTGCCAGTCCGCGCGGATTGTTTCAGGATGACGGTTTGCTGTGTGCAGGTCGCGCGGATAACTTCAAGGAGCCAGGAGTTTGGCTGTGACTTCGGTCAGTGCTTGGAAGTGTGCGGTCTCTGCGGACTCAGCAGGAGGTCGCTCTGCGGCTTGTCAGTTCTGTTTCAACTTTGACAGCTTCAATAACCTGTCCGCCGGCTTCAGGAGGGTAGGGGTGTTCCTCAGTTCGGGTTCAGCAGGAGGCGAATAACGGTGTGTCCGCGCAGCTTAGCGGCTTCGGCGGACTCCGTGGTATTCGGCGGATTGCAGCATAGTTTGGGCGGCTTCGGCGACCTCGGCGACCTCGGCGGTCTCGGCAGACTCCGGTTCTGTCCGCCCGGCTTGTTTTTTGGTTCTTTCTGTTTTCAGCTGTAATACTAGCGAAAGCATGTCTCGCTATGTATGCCTCGGATTGTAAAGAAGTGAATGCATAAATAGACCTTCTTGTGCTTCCATTGTTTCTGTTGGGTGAAACCTCTAGTCCTTGGGTTTTCCGCAGGTTCAACGTGCGAACTGGGTAGTTCCGAAGATATTAATTTGGCGTTTGGGCTATCTTGCTGACCACGTTGAAAAAATTTAACAAATGTAAGAAGTATATATATCTAATGCAAGTATTTGTGATTGCAGGTATTTCTCCACACAAAAATATGAGAAAAAAAATTTGAACCTAATGAATATTGAAACAGGAGATAAGATAAAGCCAGTGGCGATACACACAGCAGCAACAGCTTAAAGAGTTGAACTGGCCTGGCGGAAACACTGTGAGTAATATATATACTAACAGAGGCAAAGGTCAACTAGCCAACTTACACAAATTACATAAAATACCCTGAATTAAATAAAGCAAAGGATAAATGTGTTAATAATTAGTTGTCTTTCCTATTTTGTTTATGATAGGGAATAAAGTCACATTTGGAAGTTTTTATTATTTTCCTTGTTGGGCACCTGCCGTTTCTTTCTTTTTTTCCTTAACTGTTTTAGGCATTATTTCTTTCTGTTTTTAGGCATTATTTTTTTTCTGTTTTTAGTCATCTCTTTCACCTATATATAATGGAGTTTTTGTATTGAATGTATGAAGAAATATCAGAAGCTTTCTTCCTCATATGTTTTGTGCGGTGTCTTTTAGTTGGTTCTAACAATTGGTATCAGAGCGCTTTGTTGAGCTTTCTATAGGATAGACATCGCTGTCACTTTGCTATCATTCTCGGGAGGAGATTAATACTCTAAAGTTTTTCTTCAATGTCGGAGACACCTTCAAAACACGATGGGTTTCATGGAAGTTTCAAATACCCGGTGCTCACGAGGAGCAACTACGGCGTTTGGGCTATCAGAATGAGGGGAATCCTTGATGTTCAAGATGCATTGGAGGCGCTGGAACCAATCAATCCGACGGCGAAAGTGGCTGAGAAAAAGAACAAAACAACTTTTTTGGCCATCCAACAAGCACTTCCAGATGATGTTCTCCAGATGGTTGCGGAGAAGAAAACTGCGAAGGAGATATGGGACATGCTTAGGATCATGTACTAAGGCACGGACCGCGTCAAGGATGCAAAAATCCAAACTCTACAGACGGAGTTTGAGATGCATCGCATGAAGGAGACATATTCAATAGATGATTTCACAATGAAGCTTACCATAAACGTCAACATGCAAAGGGCGTTGGGAGGAAAGGTAGCGGAGGCTGCAGTTGTGAAGAATTTCTTGCAATCTGTCCCATCGAAGTTCTTCCAAATTGCTTCGGCGATAAAGCAATTTGGTGACTTCACGACGATGACCGTGGAGGAGGTTGTCGGCCGTCTCAAGACTCATGAAGAGCGTGTTGGTGGAGCTACCAACAAAGATGAGGAGAAACTCCTCTTGATGATGAGGGAGTTTATGGCTCGTGACAAGAAGCCATCCAATGGTGGAGGACACCAAACCGGCGGCCGTGGAGGCCGTGGCCATGGACGAGAGCGAGGAGGACAACATCACAACAACGATCGACAGGAAGGCCAAGATCGCAATGACGGTGTTAAAGATAAGTCAAAAGTCGAGTGCTTCTATTGCCACAAGAGGGGCCACTTTGCCGCGGAGTGCCGCTTGAAGAAGAAGGACAAAGAGGAGAAAGCGCACATGGCCGAAGTCTTCGAGGATTTCGAACCGGCCCTTTTATTGGCGGACGGCGAAGAAGATCACCCGACAATGGTATGCTCTAATCTTCTCCTTAATGAAGAGAATGTGCAACCAAGCATTTTTCCCAGCGACGCAGAGAAATCGGATTAGTACCTTGATACGGGGGCTAGCAACCATATGGCGGGTTGCAAGGATTACTTCTCCTCGCTAGATGAGACGGTAAGAGGCAAGGTGAAGTTTGGTGATGGTTCTTCGGTGGAGATATGTGGTCGAGGAGCGGTCTTCTTCAAAGACCAAAAGGAGAAGCACAAAGTTTTCACTAACGTCTACTACATCCCGAAACTCCTCACAAACATTGCGAGTTTGGGACAATTGGAGGAGAACGGATGCAAGATCGTCGTGGAGGATGGATTCTTGTGTCTATTTGATCAAGAGAGGCGTCTCTTGGCGAAGGTCGAGAGGTCCAAGAATTGTCTCTACATCCTAAATATGAAGACGGATGCTCTGGTGGCCTTACTAGCGGAGAAATACAAAGACGAGGCGTGGCTATGGCACGCCAGATGAGGACATCTTAACTTTCGGGCACTTCATGACATGGGGCATTTTGGAATGGTGGAGGGGATGCCCTCCATTGAGCACTCACAAGAACTTTGAGACGGGTGCTTGGTGGCAAAGCAAAGGCGGTTACCATTTCCGAGCGTTGCAGCGGACCGTGCATCAACTCCTCTTCAATTGGTGCATGGAGATCTTTGCGGACCCATCAATCCGGCCACCCCTGGAGGTAAACAACTCTTCTTCTTTCTAGTAGATGATCATAGCAGGTTCATGTGGGTGGAGTTATTGAAATCAAAGGACGAGGCCTTGGATGCTTTCAAGAGGCTAAAGGCGCGAGCGGAGATGGAAACGAAGTTCAAAGTGAAGGGATTCCGTAGCGATCGAGGTGGGGAGTTCACCTCCAATGGGCTTGATGCCAATTGTAAGGAAGTCGGGATCAAAAGATTCCTCACAGCCCCTTATTCTCCGCAACAGAACGGCGTGGTGGAGCACCGCAATCAAACAGTCATGGGGATGGTTCAGAGTCTTCTCAAGTGCAAAATGTGCCCGCAAAGTTTTGGGGAGAAGCGTTAGTAACCGCGGTGCATCTTCTTAACCGGGAGGCTACTCATAGTGTTGTTGGAAAGACGCCTTACGAGGCGTTCTACGGAAGGAAACCAAAAGTACACCACCTTCGCACTTTTGGTTGCCTTGCGTACGCAAAGACAACGAAGCCAAATCTTGCAAAGTTGGAGGATCGGGGCACCAAGATGGTGCTCATTGGCTACGAGGCGGGCTCTAAGGCGTACATGTTGTTCAATCCAGAGACAGGCAAGCTCGTGATCAGCCGTGATGTCGTCTTTCGTGAAGAGGCAAAGTGGGACTGGGAAGAGAGAAATGGTGAAGTGCTCTCTGTCTGTGATCAACATTTGACAACAGAAGGAGCAGCAGCTCCTCGCGCTACACACGTACCAGCAACCCCCACCGGCAACGGCCAGCGCCTTCCCCCACCGCGGCTCACCCGCGGCCAGTGCCTCCCCCCACCGCGGCTAACTTGCGGCCAGCGCCTCGCCCCACCGCGCTCACCCGCGGACAATACCTCCCCCACCACGGATGAAACCTCCGAGGCGACTTCGACCTCCAGCAGACCGATTCAATCCGGTCACTTGAGGAGATCTACGGTGAAACTGAAGAGATGGAATTACAGCAGGAGGAGGCTGAAATTTGCCTCTTTGCAGTAGGGGAGCCAGCAACGTTTGAGGAAGCCAAAGACGAACCAAGATGGAGACGAGCTATGGAGGAGTAGCTAACTTCCATCTGGGACCATGACACTTGGGAGATCACCACCCTCCCGAATGGTCAAAAGCCCATTGGACTCAAGTGGGTTTTTAAGACGAAGCGAGATCCGGAGGGGAACACCGTAAAGCATAAAGCTCGGCTTGTGGCGAAGGGGTATGTGCAGTGACATGGGGTTGACTTCAACGAGGTGTTTGCACCCGTGGAGAGATTGGAGACGGTCCGTTTGCTCATTGCTTTGGCAGCGGAGGAAGGATGGGACATCCACCACATGGATGTCAAATAGGCATTTCTTAACGGGGATCTAGTCGAAGAGGTATACGTTTCTCAACCCCCTAGTTTTGTCATTGCTGGAGAAGAGCACGAGATGCTGAAGCTCAAGAAGGCATTGTATGGCCTTCGACAAGCCCCGCGGGCTTGGAACTTCAGGCTGGATCAAAGCCTATCCTCATTGGGCTTTGAGAGGAGTCTGACTGAGCAGGTCCTCTACAAGCGAGTTGTGGGATATTCCAACTTACTGGTTGGAGTATATGTGGATGATCTCATCATCACCGGATCAAGCGGCGTGGAGGTAAATAAGTTCAAAGCTTAGATGAAGGAGTTGTTCTGCATGAGCGATCTCGAATTGCTCACCTACTACTTGGGGATAGAGGTGTCCCAAACGCCTCAGGCAATCACCCTTTGTCAGTCTTCGTACACATTAAAAATTCCTGAGAAATTTGGGATGGGAGACTGTTATAGCACTCAAGTTCCGATGGAACCAAGGCTCAAATTGAACAAAACGGGCGATTATCCTTTGGTGGATCCTACGGAGTATAGGAGCGCAATAGGATGCTTGAGATATTTTGTGAATACGCGTCCGGATATTGCATATGTCGTTGGGATAGCGAGCATGTTCATGGAGAAGCCCAATACCCAGCACTTTGTGGTGGTGAAGTAGATTTTGCGGTATCTGAAAGGTACAAGCGGGTTTGGTCTTTCTTATGAGAGGAATCTTCGTGGAGGAACGAAGTGAGTTGGCTACTGCGACAGTGATCATGGAGGGAGCATTGATGATAGGAAGAGCACTACGGGAGTTGCATACTTCCTAGGCCGGAACATCATCACTTAGATGTGGCAGAAGCAACGGGTTGTAGGCTTATCTTCTTGCGATGCCGAATATATACCAGCTTCGATTGCGGCACAACAAGGAGTTTGGTTACTCAATCTACTCAATGATATTCGGAATTAGCGGATTAGGTGCAAAGCAACTCTCTTTGTTGACAACAAGTCGGCGATTGCACTAACCAAGAACCTCGTGTATCATGATCGGTCAAAGCACATTGATACTCGTTACCACTACATTCGGGACTGCGTGGAGCGTGGGATGATCGAGGTCGAGTATGTACATACTAACGACCAGCTTGCTGACATATTCACTAAGGCACTCGTAAGGAATAAGTTCGTTGAAATGCAGGAGCGTCTTCGAGTGCGTGACGTGAATCACAAACTAATTAGGGGTTGAATGTTAATAATTAGTTGTCTTTCCTATTTTGTTTAGGATAGAGAATAAAGTCCCATTTGGACGTTTTTTTATTATTTTCCTTGTTAGGCACCTGCCGTTTCTTTCTTTTTGCCTTAATTGTTTTAGGCATTATTTCTTTCCGTTTTTAGGCATTATTTCTTTCCGTTTTAGTCATCTCTTTCACCTATATGTAATGAAGTTTTTGTATTAAATGAATCAAGAAATATCACAAGTTTTCTTCCTCATATGTTTTTGTGCCATGTCTTTTAGTTGGTTCTAACACTTCTTATGTTGAAAAGATTGCCGCCGGATCGTGCTCTCTCTACCTCGAACTTTGAATAAGGGCTTAGTATCGTCCCGCCATAGGCTCTCACCACCCCATGATGATCCACGTCATCATCCACGAAATACACGAATTGGTCCACGGCCGCAGATTCCAAAGCAATTAACTTCGGCAGTGACATTTTCTCACTCTCTCTAAATTATGAAACTTTCATTGCTCCTCCACATGCAAAGGTGTATTTATAGGGAAGTACTACTGACCCCCCATTGTTTCAAGCTTATCTTTACGGACAATCCACATGCAAATTTTTCTTATCTTTCAGGCCCACAAATCATCACTTTTGATTGGTTGCCGATGGATTGGACAATCCACAGAAATTAAGCACACCTTATCTACTTCAACGATGGATATTCTCACCTCCAGCTCAGCAAAATTTTAGCGTCTCTGCAATTAATAATGGCACTGATGACTGCCAGCTGTACACCTCCACGTACCGTTGGGATGGTCATTTTTTTGTGCACCAAATCAATTTTTAGTGTTAAATACTTGATGAATTCTTACATCCTAGAGATATTAAATTTGTATGCATTGGATTTAATTCTTCGTACTATTATGTAGAGGCTATTTACATTTAAGTTTTTTGTTGTTCCATGATAACACCTAGGCGTGCACATAAGGCCTGTCAGGCCCAAGTCAGGCCTGGGCCTGTTAGGCCCGGGCTTTTATCAGTCTAGGCCCAGGCCCAGGCCTGACTTTTGCCAGACCCAGGCCGGTCCCAGACTCTCCTCCAAAAAGAGGGTCTGGTAAGGCCTATCGGGCAAGCCCAGGCCGGGCCAGGCCCAAGTCCGGGCCTAGTTCACTGTTCAGCGGTACTCTAGGGCGGACGTACGGGCGTACGGGCAAGGGTCAAGGAGGCTTCAAATCAGAAAGTAATCAACATGAAAGTTGTAGATCTCGGCGAGACGAACAACTTTCATGTTGATCACTTTTTCATTTGGAGCCGTCTTAGACCTCGATTTGGACCCCGAAAACTAAGCGGCGGAACTGCTACAGTAAAGCATACCGCGCCCCAGATTTCGGGACCCAAATCGAGGTCCAAGACGGCTTCAAATCAAAAGGTGATCAACATGAAAGTTGTTCGTCTCGCCGAGATCTACAACTTTCATGTTGATCACCTTTTCATTTGGAGCCGTCTTGGAGCTCGATTTGGGCCCCGAAAACTGGGGCGGCGGAACTGCTACAGTAAAGCGTACCGCGCCCTAGATTTCGGGACCCAAATCGAGATTCAAGACGGCTCCAAATCAAAATGTGATCAACATGAAAGTTGTTCGTCTCGCCGAGATCTACAACTTTCATGTTGATCACTTTTCGATTTGAAACCATCTTTACGCCGAAAACGGGTTGACCGACGTCCGCATTTTAGCCTGCCCGCATTTTAGGCTGCCATCTCTAGGCCAACGTCTCTCTAGAGAGACGTTGGCCCGGGCCCAGGCAAGGCCTGGGGCCCGACCCAGGCAAAGCCTAGGACTGGGCCTAGCCTGGGTCTGGCCCAGGCCGGGCACCAGGCCAGATAAATCATTATATTTAAGGCCTGTTTAGGCCCTCCAGGACTGGCCTGGGCCTGGATCAGGCCTACACGGGCCCAGACCTAACCAGGCTTTTTCAAGGCCGGGCCCAGGTAGACTTTCCAGGCTCAGTCTTTATGTGGACGTCTAATAACACCCCTCGGCTCTAATTAATTATAACTCACTTGTTCACATTCTCCAACTCTCAGCTCTCTCTTGGGAATGTATGCATAAATTTATATCTCTACGGTGGAAAACGTGTCTGGACGAAAAATGTGCGATCGAGTGAAAACGTGCTCTCAAGCATAAAACACACGGCGAGGCGAAAAAACGCATCCATAGGCGAAAAAATGCGCGGTCGGGAAAAAAACCGCGTCCGGGAGAAAAACACGCGATCGGGCAAAAAAAGTCTCGCCTGACCGAAAAATACCTTGCCTGCCGAAAAATGCAAGTCACGTCAAAAAATGTGCACCCGGGAGAGAAAACGCGCGTAAATTTCATCGCGACGAACACTAGAATTGAATATCTAATCTCTAATACCAATTCCAGAAAGCCAATTTCGTTCAAACGAACAAACCCATACATTTATTGGAACGTTGTTTACTTTGCCCCATTTCATCATAGCTTTGTGACTGAAGAAGCTGAACGAGCGACGGGGAAGAAAGTCGGGTCGGTCGTCGAAGAAGAAAGGCAGGGCCACACGAGACCGTCGCTGGATTCGCCGGAGTCGCGGCGCTGCATTCGCCGTAATAGTAGAACGAGCGACAAGCGGCAAGGGAGAGAGTTATCGCGAGCAGGAAGAAGCGAGGTAATGGTGCACAAAAAGACTGGGCCCGGAAAGCCTGTCTGGGACTTGCCTGAAAAAAGTCTGGTTAGGCCTGGGCCCGAGCAGGTCTAGTTCAGGCCCAGGCCAGTCCTGAGAGGCCTCAAAAGGCCGCAATGTTAGTGTATTGTCCGGCCTGGTGCCTGGCCCGGGCCAGGCCCAAGCTATGTCCAGTCCTAGGTTTTGCCTGGACCCGATCCCAAGCCATACCTGGGCCTGACCCATGACTGGCCAAGGGCCCAAGCCAAGGCTACACAACGTCTCTAATTAGAGACTTTGAGCGCAACGTTTCTAATTAGAGACGTTGCGGCATCTCTATGAAGAGACGTACTTCGCCTCTTCAAAGAGACGTACTTCGCCTCTTCAAAGAGACGTGACAGCAGTAGTGGTGCACAAAAAGACTGGGTCCGGAAAGCCTGTCTAGGCTAGGCCTGGCAAATGTCTGGTTAGGTCTGGGCTCGAGCAGGTCTGGTCCAGGCCCAGGCCGGTCCTGAGGGGCCTCAAAAGGCCTCAATATTAGTGTATTGCTTGGCCCAGGCAGGTCTGGTTAGGCTTTAGGTGCACCACTAGTGCGAGTAGGAGTGTGCGCGGTGCGGTTTGTTACGGTTTTGGCCTAAACCGCACCGCAATGGTGCGGTTTTGGCCCGAGTAAAATCGCACCGCACCAAAATTATGCGGCGTGGTTTCGATTTGATGCGGCTTTTCGCGGTGCAGTTGCGGTTTCAGTTTCAGTGCGATTTAGGAGTCAAAAAGATCATTTTCTTCTCTATGTTTTCTTCACGAGCTGTTCAGGGAGAAAAGCCAAATTAGGAGTTTGCTGTGTTTGAGAGTAACAAGTGTGAAAACACCACAGGAGCACTGCTAGTCGAATTACATGTGATCCCAAGGCATTTTTCATTGCTAATTAATCTTTGGTTCAAAAAATTACTTGTACATTTAATGTCAATTTTGAGCATTTTCATCAAAAATCATTTTTTGGCATGGATGCTTTTAGTTCTAACATAAAATGAAAGCAGGATATGTCTAATTCTCCTTCTTTTGTACTGAAAGTTAATGTTTTATTGATAAGAATCATCAAGGCATAAGAACCGGCCTGGAACATTTCCAACCATACATACAAGATACAAACCGGCAATAAAACACCTTAACATGAGCACAGACCATACAAAACCTAAATGAAAGATAAAAACAAGACTCCAACTACAAAAACACCACACAAACAACAATAAAACATCAAATCTCTGTGTCAAAAATTTGCAAATCAAAAGATGTGCATGTTTGATATAAATTAATGAAAATGAACAGTCATAAAATGTTTTTCTAGCTTTACAAATAACCAAGTTTATCACATTAAACATGAATAAGCTATACATGAATAAAATGCGAATATTTTACTTAACATATTAAAATTATAAAATATGATATCACAAAATTATACAAAATTCAAGTACCCATATAATCGGTGCGGTGCGGGGTTTGCGGTTTTTAAGATTTGAAAATCACACTGCAAGCGGTTTACAAAATTTCAAAACCGCACCACACCTACACTACGCGGTGCTATTTAAAATTCAGTGTGATTTTTGTGGTGCAGACGTTTTTTGCGATATGCGGTTTTTTGTGCTCATCCCTAAGTGCGAGGAGTAAAACTGCAAAAGTGCGGTAAAAATAAAAAAAAGGCCAAAAAATTAGCGATAAACACAGTGTCGTTAACCGCAGCCTTATTTTAGAGCAATGTTATAAGCAAACCAACATTAGCTATTGTCACACCAATTCTAACTCAAAAAAAACTCTAAAAACCCTAACTCACCTCCATTAAGCACATACCAGTCTAATTCCCATTTTTCGCTTCCTCCTATCGCCACCCGAGCCCGAAGTTCGTCTCTTCCCAGTATGCCATCTCGCCGACGTAGGAGATTATTGCTGGCGCTGAAGAACTGCACCGGAAGAACGCTGCTCCCGCCCTCTTCCTTTCGTGATTTCCAGCCACCAACCCACGTCATTTCTCTATTTCGTAAGCATTAGAGGAGATATATAACATCGCAAGCGTAGCAGGAGCCGCAGACAATAAATTTTTGTGCTCCTCAGTTTTTCTTCCTTTGAATGTAAGTTCCTGACAATATTACTTGATTCGGCACGTATACATGTTACATGACCTGCTTGGTCTCCAAAGGTTTCACTCAGACTTATGGTGTTGATTTCTTTGACACTTTCTCTCCCGTTGCTCGTCTCACCACCATTCGAGTCCTTCTCTCTGTGGCTGTCAACAGGGATTGACCAATTTCACAGCTGGATGTTAAGAATGTCTTTCTCTATGGTGATCTTCAGGAAGATGTTTACATGGAGCAACCTCCTAGGTATGTTGCTCAGGGGGAGACACGAGTATGTCAGCTGAAGAAGACCATCTATGGCCTAAAGAAAAGCCCTCGGGATAGTTTTGAAAAGTTTAGTGGCATTATTGCAGCCATTGGTTTTGCAAGAATTTCAGCCGATCACTCCTTATTCATTCGCAAAACCTCCTCGGGTTTGGTGGTTCTTGTTGTATATGTGGATGACATTCTTCTTACTTGTGATGACTAGGCTGTGGTACCTTTGACAAAGAAACGCCTCCGCCAACACCTAGTCACAAAGGATATGGGCTCCCCAAAATACTTTCTGGGGATTGAAATCTCTAGGAAGCCCAACTCCATGGTCCTTTCCCAACAGAAGTACACTCTTGATCTACTAAAAGAGGCAGGTTGGACTGGTGCTAAACTTTCCCAATGTCCTATGGCTGCTGGAGAAGACAAAACTTGGACAAATGACTTTCCTCTTCTATCCGATCTTACGAGGTACCGACGTCTGTTTGGCAAACTCATTTATCTCACGGTAACCAGAACCGACATCTCCTATGTTGTAAGCAAGGTGAGCTAATTCATGCAAGCTCCTACGGAGTGCCATCTACAGTCTGCCCTGAAGATATTGAAGTATGTTAGAGCAGCGCAAAGGAGAGGACTTCTTTTTCAGAAGAATGGTCACTTTAGGGTTGAAGCGTACTCAGATTCGAGTTATGCTGATGACAAAGGAGACCGCATGTCAATGTCGGGCTTTTGCACATTTGTTAGAGGAAATCTTGTGAGCTGGAAGAGAAAGGAACAGTCCGTGGTCTCCGGGTCTAGTGCAGAAGCGAAATATCGTAGTATGACATCGACCACATGTGAGTTGAAATGGTTACGGGCTCTCATGCTTGACTTAGGAGAGGTCCACAACTATTCTTTTCCTATGTTCTGCGACAACAAGGCCGCGATTTACATCTCCAAAAATCCGGTCTTTTATGAGAGAACAAAACACATAGAAGTCGACTGTCATTTTATTTGAGAAAAGATCTTGAAGAAACATATTTGTACTCCATTCGTCACTTCCAACAACGAGTTGACAGATATCTTCACCAAGCCGGTGTCCGCTTTCTTTTTCCACATTTGCGACAAGCTGTGAATGATTGATATCTATACTTCAGCTTGAGGGGGAGTGTTCCAGTATGGAGGCCGGGCGGTCTGTTGCTGTTCGGAGGTCGGGCGGTCTGGCGGTTTATCTCAGCGGCTTGTCTATCGGGCTATTGCTGTTTGGTATCCGAGCGGTCTGACGGTTTGTCTCAAGCGACCTGGAGACCGGCGGTCTCCTGTGGCGGCTTGTTCTCTGTGGCAGCTTTTCTCTCCTTCTTGTGATTGTCGAGTGGTTAGCCTACTCGTCAAACCGCGCGACTTGTTCGGTTTGTTTATTTGTAAAGCCGCATATACTTGTAATTATTTAGTCGCACGTTGATTATTTGTAATCTCTCTCATCTCCTCAATTTTATAAAAGAGAGGTTATACCTTTGTAATACTCACCTTTTTGGATAATAAAAATTTGTTACTCCAAAGTTTTGGTCTGTTTGTTTTTTGTTCGCACAAAGTCAAAAATAGTAAATCCGATTAATGCTAAATAAGCTACTCACCGCATTGTTCCACGCCGACAAAGAATAAAAACTTGTTTGCCCTTCGATAGAGATGAGGCAGGAGCCTCCTCACGAGGGACCCGGGGGCAGAGGAGCCCGACACCTCAAGGTATAGATAGACCGGCGAAGTTCCGTCAACCCTAGAGCTGCAAGGATACGCTCTCACCAAACTCACCTTCAATGGAATAGAGGGGCGGCGCGCAGGCGCCAGGTCACCACAACCTTCAAAATAAACTTCATCTTCCGATATCGGCCTGGGTTAACAGAAAGGCCTCACAACAACAAACTCTTCCCCTCCACGAACAAAGAGATACTAAAAAGAGAGTTTGCCAGTTTGTGGGGCTCGGTAAAGCCCAACATCTGCGTAAAATCGCGTTCATGCCCTTTCACTTGGGGGCATCGATTAAGCAGGGAGCTCGACAGTTCCGGCCACTCCAAATAATTCTGGACATATCCATACATTGTGTTCCCGTGATGGCTAACTGCTCAGTTCTCAGAAAGGCCTCACTACATTATCGTCGTCTCCCAACTCCACGATCGCCGTCGTCGTTGTCATCTCCCAATTTTATGTCCTCCATCATCGCCGGCCTCCTCCGCCGTCGTCGTCGGTCTCTTCCTCACCAATTTGCCAATCTCTCCTCCATTTGGCCAACCTCCATCGCTGACTGAAGTCCATCGCTGTCCGAATTCTTGGTTATCACCGATTCTCCACTGTTCGATCACGCTTTTGCAATTAGAACTGCCAGTTACGTCGGTAACCTTCCACGTAACCGCTCGTATGATCTCGCGTAGTGGGGAAAAGCATTGCCAAAAATAGGATCGGTTTGCGCTTAAAAAAATTATAAAATAAAAACTTTGTATAATGTGTCATAAAATTGGCCTATAAATAGCGATCATGGTGGTTATGGACTATGGATAGCCGCATGACCTCCATAACCACACATGAAGCCTATAAATAGGGCTTTAGATCCTCCTTTAATGTTCATTCTCTTGTGAACCGAAAAATGCTCCTACAGATTTTTTTCTTTCCTTCCTCCCTCCTCGTCTTCATTTTCTTCTCCCATTCGAAAATCTTCAAGCATTTCTTGAAAATCTCATTCATCTTCGAAGCATCCTTCGAAGATATTCACCTTCTTCACACAAGTAATCTTCATACGAATTTTCAACAATGCGCGCACCGCGCACGGTGAAACTGCTACAACGCCCACTTGGTGGCTGCTTGCTGCCGAATGATCAGCAACTCTCCGATAGCGCGCGATCCCGAAGGTTGTATAACCGACCACCCAGCTGGGGCGGCACGGCCATTGCGTGCGCCCTCCATTGGCCGCCCTCCCACTTAGCGCGCCCGCCATTGGACGTCCGCCTACTGTATGTGCCTGACATTGGCCGCCCTCCCCCGCAAACGGTCGGAGAACTCCAAGGCCGGCCACTCGACCGACCCCACGTAGGTGCGTGCCCATGGTGTGCGGCCGCGATCCTACGGCGTGATCCCCGCAGCTGGGCTCCAGGACGGAAGGCCTTGGCCCCGCAGCCTCTATGCACAGTCACGAAGCCCGACTTCCGGCCTCCCAGCCGGTCGCTCTCAATCGCGCGACCAAGCGGGTGACCTTTCAACCGTCCAGATGATCATGCCCAATTGGACGCTTGGTCGGCTGCCCGGCCACCTGACCAATCCCTTTACTGGTCGGTCCTCTACAGTCGGGTTATGTCACTAGTTGACCCCTCCTCCGGCGCTGGCCGAACCTTTCCTGATTTTCCCCAGTGCTGCCGCCAAATATCCACCTTTCGATATTAATGTAACTATCAATGTAAACAATTTGTAACCACCCTTCGTGGGGGTGCGCAAGCCGAAAATAATGATTGGTGTGCGCATAGTGATTCTCATACAAAATACATGACATAAAATATAGGGTTTCAGTATGCAAATAACACGTAAGGTGGTTATGGTCTGCGGATAACCACCATAACCACTCTAGATCTTATAAATAGGACCTCAGAGCCATCCTTCATTGGATCTACTCCTACTCCCACTTCATCTCCTACGCATGTGATAGATCCTTTAGAAATCTACTGCGCCTTCAAAGACTTCATCGAAGATCTTCGAGCACCTTGAAGATTTCTTCAAAAACCTTCAAACTCTTTTGAGCATCGCAGCAATTGCTCCACGCGCACCACAACATGCATTCCGTGCTCAGCCAAGATACGCAGAATGCGCCCCCTCAACCTTCGAGCACATGTAGAAAAGCATCTGGAGTGCAGTACTCCCCATTAAAGTGAAGAAAAGACTTAGCTCCGTGAGCGGTGGCCTGTCACCCTCCGAATATATCTCTCTCTCTCTCCAACGAGGAACAACATGTCGACACCGCCTTCTCTTCAAAGTTTTGTACAACAACCAAGAATAGTGAAGATTGGTCGGCACAACCCCGACCATGTAGTTTTTACCTCTTTTTGACGTTTTCCACGTTAAAAGTAGTCCATTGTCACGTGTCTCATTTTCAATGACTATTTGCACGCTCGACCACTCCATAGCTAAGACAATGCAATTTAGATCGGTCTACAAGAGCGCCAAATTTGGCCCGAATAATTTGGCGTCGTCTGTAGAAAAGAGTTCCTCGAAGTTCAAAGAAGGTTCTAAAGACAGTAATCACTACACAACGATACTCGTGACTGGTGGCCATGACAAGAAGAGCTACCTACACTGCTAATGGATTGGTCCATGGGGGCACGCCGATCCATCCTGATCCCACTCGCACGTTAGCATGCCTCTCGTGGAAGAGGCAATGCACGAACCCCGTGCGAAATTGGAGGAATGCATACGCCATATTGAAGAGTACCTAGTGACCCGAAGAAACAGAGAAGGGCCATGAGCTCATAATCCTGTCTCTGAGCAAGGTAGTCTGCCTCAATATATTCTGGACCACCCTTCGGCCGAGCACTTTGCTCGAGAGCACCATGAACCCAAAGAAGAGCTCCCCGGCACAATCAGCGTTGTGCGCTTAGTCCATCTAGCCGGAGAACCTGAAGCTCATTATCATCACTACAACTCGGAAGCATCGAGAACGAAACTAGAGGGCTCACACACAAAGAAATCAAAAACATAATCATCGAAGAGTGCAAACATGTTGATCAACGGGACGCTTTGGCCCGCCGCCACATCCACCACTGCCCATGTTCGCACCTGATATCTTGACACATCCAATCCCGCATGCTCCCAACTCCCCAACTTCGAGATGTTCAACTAAACTAATGACATGTAGGACCATAACAACCATTTTGTTACCATCATGAGGATCCACAATGCCCACGACCAACTGATATGCCAGGTGTTCCGGCAACACTGAACTGGCAAGCTCGTGCCTAGTTTCACTCTTTGAAAGAAGGAGGTATCGACCTTGAACTTTTGTGTATCATCATCCTGGGAGGGCTCCGACCCAACAGGTTTTACTCAGTACTAATGTGGGAGACGGTCCCCACCTACCCCGACCTTGTTCGACTAGTAGAGGATTAGATTGTAGCGGATAAGTCGATCGAAGCACACCAAAAGTAGTTCAAAGGAAGTTCAAAACGGTTGGAGTAAGAACAGTCGCCGCCTCTGAAGAAATGTGTTGACCGTTGTGGTGCACCTCAGACCCAATGACATCAGAACCGCACTCCTATAAACATCTCCAGGTCCAACATACTTTATGTAATTCAAGATAAGATGACGCACCGTAGACCCAAGCCGATCTCTCCAAACAAAGAAGACCAATCACAACACTGTGAATTCCACCGCAGACGCGAGCATATCATAGAAGATTGTTCCAAACAAAAGAAGGAAATGGAGCGTCTTATTCACCAAGGGCTTCTAAAATGGTTCTTCCGGAACAAAGCTCTGAGTCGGTTGGCACAGCCTACGACGACGAACGATCGACCACCTGCTCGCTAGGAGAGACTGGGGGAAACCCCTAGAGTAATCAGGGGAAAACTCCTTCCTCATTAACAGAGTTTTACCTACTCCTCACCACCCTGCCAGCATTATCAACGTTCCATAAAGACTTATTATTTAACAAATTTGCAATGGATAATGTCAAATCTATGTCTTCCATCGCCAAGGGTCTGCCCCTCTTGGCGGTCGGTACCTACTAAATTACAATAGGTAATGTCAAACCAACACCTACCATCAGCAAGGGCCTGCCCCCATTAGTGGTCGATTCCTGCCAAATTACAATGGGTAAGGTCAAACCTACGTTTGCCGCCGCCAAGGGATTGTTGCACACCACCCCGGGTGATTGTTACATGCCAAATTACAATGGGTAAGGTCAACCATATGCCTATCATCACCAAGGGCCTGCCCCCCGTGACAGTCAGTATATGCCAAATTACAATGGGTAAGGTCAAACCTACGCCCACCATCGCCAAGGGTCTTCCTTCTTTGGCAGTCGGTACCTACCAAATTACGATGGGTAAGTTCAAACCTACACCTTCCATCGTCAAGGGCATGCCCCACTTGACGGTTGGTACCTGCCAAATTACAATGGATTAGGTCAAACCTACACCCTCAACCGACAGGGGTTTGCCCCTGTGACAGTCGGTACTTGCAAAGTAGCAAGAAATCACACAAGTATTTATGAAACGTCAGAACATCCTGACAACACGCATAACCGCGAAACACGAGTCTGCGCACCAAACACACAAGCACCCCGACAAGGTATGCGTCCTCCGCACGCAAAAACACGAGGGCACCCGAGTATAAGAAAATTAAGTTTGACTGGTGCTAGTGGTGGCAATATGATGAGGATCAATGAGAAAAAAGAGAGACAAAAAAGGATATTGTCAAGGTTCTTCTGATGGAGCAAGCCTTCTCTGCTCAGATACCAAATGTAAGAAGTATATATATCTAATGCAAGTATTTGTGATTACAGGTATTTCTCCACACAAACATGAGAGAAAAAAATAGAACCTAAAGGATATTGAAACAGAAAGATAAGATAAAGCCAGTGGCGGTACCCACAGCATCAATAGCTTAAAGAGTTGAACTGGCCTAGCTGAAACACTGTTAGTAATATATATACTAACAGAGGCAAAGGTGTGTGCATAGTGATTCTAATACAAAATACACGACATAAAATATATGTTTTCAGTATGAAAATAACATGTAAGGTGGTTATGGTCTGCGGATAACCACCATAACCACTCTAGATCTTATAAATAGGACCATAGATCCCTCCTTCATTGGACCTACTCTTACTCCCACTTCATCTCCTATATATGTGAGAGATCCTTTAGAAATCTACTACGCCTTCAAAGACTTCATCGAAGAACTTCGAGCACCTTGAAGATTTCTTCAAAGACCTTCATCCTCTCTTGAGCATCGCAGCAAGCGCTCCACGCGCACCATAACAGGCATTCCGCTCTCACCGCGCTCAGCGCCCACAACAAATCGCTCCACACTTAGCCGCAATCCCCCAGTCGACAACATGTCCACCACTCCAAACTCATCTGCACAGAGAAGGAGACAAGCCGCATATGCCGAGACATGCAAAATGCGCCCCCTCAACCTTCGAGCACCGGTAGAAGACTTCAAAGCATCTGAAGTGCAGTACTTCCCATTACAGTGAAGAAAAGACTCAGCTTCCTGAGTGGAGGCCTGTCACCCTCCAAATACATCTCTCTCTATCTCCCCCAATAATTGTAATGAGGAACAACATGTCGACACCGCCTTCACTTCAAAGTTTTGTACAACAACCAAGAATAGTGAAGATTGGTCGACACAACCCCGACCATGTATGTTGGATCCCTAGTGTGGATTTGGGGTAGGTTCACTAATTAGGTTGAGTTTTGATTAACATTGTATAGCCAGGGTCAAGTCTATGAGTCCTAGAGTTTAGGATAGTCATTAGGTTCAACATTCATGGACCAGCCAACAGAGAACCTCAGTTGACTCAGACGTAGAAGAATTCAGAGTTAAAATTGTCAGTTCGAAATTCTTCGAACTCAGCTCGACGATCGTCGATCGCAGATCGACGAACTCAGAGTTAATTCTCTGAGTTGAGCTCGATGATATTCGAGCTCAGGTTGACGATCTCTTCATTCAGATAGATTCTCTGATCGACGAATTCTGGAGGATAACTTCAACATATTCCTTCTAGTTTAGTTTCTCTGAACTCTGCTCGACGAAGACAGATTCTTAGCTCGACGAACTTAGAGCGCAGAATTGGCTAGTTATTTTCAGAATGCAGTTCGCTGAGCGCAGGTCGACAAACAGGAATTCTCAGCTCGTCGAATTTGGAACTCTGGTCGACGAATTCTGTTCAGAGCTCGACGAATTCTGTCTCAAGCCAGATTTAGAAGTTCTCCTTTTTTCTATCCTTATTTCTTATATTATTTAGCAGTAATTCTCTGAGTAATTAATTCTTATATTCCCCTGAATATAACTGTTATTGGCAGCATTAATTATGGTCTTCATCAGGGTCAATTACGTGCTTAATTTATTGGGACAGTTGGGGAAACTCATTTAAGACAATATTCTCTAACCATTTTTCATTCTCCAGACAGATAAGCAATCAATGCTTGGAATTCAAATTTCAAAGGAGAATTTTTGACAGCGGAATATAAAAGAGTTTTTTTATTTTCAGACGGCAGAAGTAATACAAAAACAAGAAGAAGAGAACAAACTGAATATTCAACACAAGAAAATCTCTGTGCAGATAACACTTTGTTTTCCCCTTGTACTTTCTGAAGACTGAAGAAGAACAACAATCAAACATCAAGAGTCTTCTTCAACTTCTACTCCAGGAATATTCAAGGACAACAAACTCTGAATCAGTCAGAAGTTCCTGGATCACTTCAAGTCAAGGAGGAAGACCTACACCCTAAGCAAGGCTCCAAGTCATTTCAGAAGGAGCTTTGACACCAGCAATCCACTAGTCTTCTCTGTTGTATAGAGAAAAGAGAAGACAACATCAACTCTCTCACCTCCTGTAAAAGGTTTTATTAACCCCCTTTAAAAGTTTATTCTTAGTTTTTGAGCACCTGATCAAAAGCTCAAAGGGTTGTGAGATCTCCCTGTAAATAGATCTTGTGGTGGCAGTCACTTGATCAAAAACCTGATAGTGGATTCCT
Source organism: Platanthera guangdongensis (assembly GCA_039583875.1). NCBI lineage: Eukaryota > Viridiplantae > Streptophyta > Magnoliopsida > Asparagales > Orchidaceae > Platanthera > Platanthera guangdongensis. Next base: position 17,781,623 of record CM077153.1, on the reverse strand, counting down.
ACCAGGGTGGTAGAAGAGTGGATGTACCCAGGTTGGGGAACCACTATAAAATTCTTGTGTCGTCTGGTTGCCTATTTTCTTTTTGTTCTTGTTGTGACTGTGATAGTTTAGTTTTGCTTAGTTTGCATTTCCTTTTCATACTACTATAGGTATCACCTATTTTATTACTTTGATATATTTCTAAAACAGTCAAAAGTTTTAAGTTACTCTATTCACCCCCCTTAGAGTAATCAGATTTATCCCCTATTCCAATGGTATCAAAGATATACGATATCTTTTAATTTGTATCAGAGGGTATTCCTTTAGTTGTACAAGCTAACACTTGAATCAAAATATCCTTGTTAAATCTTATTTTTCTTTTTTCCTAGTTTTTCTGTTTATTTCATAGCATGACACAGAACAAAGATTATAAGCACCAGACCTCCAGTTTGCAACTTGAATAAGTTTTCTATCTGGAAGGCAAGAATTAGGCTTTATATGAACTCTATTGATGAAGAAATATACAATTCTATTTTGACAGGACCACCAGCTCTAGTGGCTACCACTACTACAAGTTCTAGCACACATGTTGTTCCACCACCTGAGTGGACAGATGCACAAAAGAAGGCCAAGATAGCAGATGCCAAGGCCATGAATATTCTGGCTCAAACTATGTCAGATGACATATTCCAGAAAGTAGCTGAGTGCACGTCAGCCAAAGCTATCTGGGATTCTCTCAACCAGATGGTTGCTAGAACAGTAGATGAGAGAAAGGACAGGAGATCAAATCTTATCTTCTAGTATGAAAATTTCAAGAAAGAAGAATCTGAGTCTGTGAGTGATATGTATAACAGACTAAGGTCTATCATCAATGAGCTGAAGACTCTGGACAAGGACATCACTCTCACAGAAGTAAATGACAAAATCCTCATGTGCTTCCCTAGCTTATGGGATTCCAGAATATGGCCAATCAAGGAGGTCAGAAGTTTAAATGAGATTTCCACTGAATCTCTTGTTGGAAAGCTCAAATCATATGAGCAACTCATAAAGACAAGAAAAGCTGCAGAGTAGAAGACTCCTCCAACAGCCAGAAAGGAGCAAAGCATAGCTTTCAAAGCTTCAGAAGAATCAGAAGCTCCAATAGCCAGTGAAGAACTCTTGAGTCTCTTAGCCAAGAGATTTTACAAAATGGCAAATAAGGACTTCAGAAGAAAGTCATCTAGGCAAGATGACAAGCTAAGGTATGACAAGATACCCACTAAAGAAGTTGTTTGTTTTGGTTGCAGGAAACCAGGACACTTCATATCAGAGTGTCCTGAGAATTAAAAGAAGGAGAGAAGAAGAGAAAAAGAACCCATAAAATAACACTACATCACGCCCTCCTCCAGCAAGCATAAAAGGAAGGAGAAAGGTTTCATTGCTGAGACCTGGAGTGATACAGATCAAGAATCCTCATCTTCCAGCTCTAGTGAAGATGAAGAGGAGGCAAAGGCAAGGGAAGTTTGCCTTATGGCTATCAATGCCTCCTGCAGCCCATCTGAAGCTGATCAGTCAGACAATGAAGAACCATCTGAATCTGAGGCAGATCAGGTACTGTCCTCTTTTGATTACAATTCAGATAGTTTTAAAACTGAATTTAAATCATTATGTATTGATCTAATTAATTTTGAAAAAAAATTAAAACACTTAGAGAAAAATTGACTGAGCAAGAAAACTTACTTTCTGAAAATATCAAGTTAAAAGATGAATTAATCCTAGATAATGAACAGATCATCACACTAAAATCCGAATTAGCTAAGGCAAGACAACTTGAAGAATCCCTAAATGGGAGAAGTATCAAGCTAATGGACATCACAAGCACTGTGAATTTCAGGCTTAATGACAAGCTGGGATTAGGTGCTTCCTTAATCCAACCCCCACTGATTCAGAAAAATATTCTAACAACCCCAATAAAATTTGTTTCAAAAAAAGGCAAAGAAAAGATAGATAATAATAATGTTAAACAACCAGAATTAAAATAAAAGAACAAGAAAAAGAGAAAAATATGAAAAATCTTAACCATAACAATGTTCAGCAGATTTCGTCGAACTCAGATCGACGAAATGTGTACAGTTCGTTGAACTCAAGTCGACGAACTCCGAACGCAAACATTCATTATAATTATTCATTGAACTACGATCGACGAAACTAGTATGGTTCGTCGACCCGAGATCGACGATATTAGGGCCCAGAGAATGAATACTCTCATTCTCTGAGTGGAGTTCGATGAAGTCATCCCCATTCGTCGAACTTAGATCGACGAACTTACCAAAATTCGTTGAACCTAGTTCAGTTTAACAGAAACTTTAATTCTTTTAGAACATTTAATCAACCAAGAAAATATGATAATCCATTCACCTAGTGGATAATTCCACCTAGAATATTTCACCCCTTAGGCTATAAAAATCAACCAGAATACACATATATTTCCACCTTTAATTATGTAAACAAACAAGGACCCAATATAACCTGGGTCAAGAATAGCTAATCTGTTTTATTTTAGGTGAAAGACTATCCCACCACAGAGCAACACTGGTATTTGCATAGTGGCTGTTCAAAACATATGACTGGAAACAAGGACAACTTAATCAACTACAAGTCTAAGCTAGGACCCAAAATAATATTTAGTGATTCCAATTGTGGCCAGACTGAAGGCTATGAAAAGGTCAAAATTGGAGCAGTCACCTTCAGGAATGTAGCTTATGTAAGTGGACTGAAGCACAACCTTATATCCATAAGTCAGTTATGTGATGAAAGATTTCTGGTATCATTTAACAAAACTTCCTGTATTATTATTTCTATAGACAACCAAGTAGTATTAATTATTACTAGAGTAGGAAATATTTATATAGTTAACTTTAAGTCTGCCAAATCAGAAATATTCCTATTTAACCAAACTAGTAATAATAATGAACTTTGGCATAGGAGATTAGGACATGTTAATCTGAAAAACATTGCTAAACTCTCTAGGGACAACCATGTTAGAGGATTGCCTTCTTGCCCCTATAAGAAAGAAAGCCTTTAGAGGGCTTGTCAGTTAGGCAAGCAAACTAAAATACTTTTAAATCACTTAATAAGAGTGATTCACCTAGGATTCTGTATTTACTACACATGGATCTTTTTGGACCCATTACTGTACAGAGCCTAGGAGGGAAGTCTTATTCCTTAGTGATTGTTGATGACTTCTCAAGGTTCACTTGGGTGTTCTTCTTGAGAAATAAGTCAAATAACTTCAAGGTTCTTACAAACTTTCTTAAGAGTATAATGATTGAGTACTCTACTCCAGTTACATTGATCACAAGTGATCATAGTACTGAGTTTGAGTCTCTTCCCATGCAAGAATTCTGTGAGAAGGAAGGTATCAGACATTGTTTCTCTTCTCCTAGAACTCCTCAACAAAATGGTGTAGCTAAAAGGAAAAATAAAACAATGTGTTGGATCCCTAATTGATTTGGATTAGGTTCATTGACTTAGGATGAGACCCATCATGTATATTTAGGGTCAAGTTTGTGTCCTAGAGTTTAGTCCAAGTCCTTAGGGACATCTTCAGATGGACCAACTGTCATCCAGACCATCAGAGACTCCAGAATTAGAAGTTTTCAAGGCTAAGTAAAGTGAGTTCGACGTTCGTCGAACTCAGCTCGACGAAAGGAGTTCTGCGCTCGACGATCGTTAGAGAATTCTTAGTGCTCAGCTCGACGAACTTCAGACAGAAAAGGCAAGATTTCTGGAATATGCAAGATCGGTTATCTGTTCGACGAATGATGGTTCTCAGCTCGACGAATGAAGATCCTTAGTTTGACGAATTTTGTAGCAGTATTGACTTGAAGACTATGTCTATTATCTGGTCGACAAACTCAAGCTCAGCTCGACGAACTCATCAAGCTCAGCTCGACGAACTCAAGCTCAGCTCGACTGTAAGAATATGTGTCTAACCACCTAGAGGGGGGTGAATATGTGAAATTTTTCTTTTGCTTTAAAGGCAGACAAACTGTTCAATTATTAAGCAGCTAATGCAAATTCTACAGCTATCAGCACAGCAATCACAGTAACAATCATACACAGAGTGCACACAGTGTTTATAGTGGTTCCCCAAGGTCTGGGTACATCCACTTTCCCCCTTCGCCTATCTAGTAGTGTACTAGATTCGGCCTAACTTCTGCACTTCTCCTCAGATCCTCAGATCTTACAGCTCAGAACCCCAAACAGGTTCCTACAACTCAGAGTGTCCCCACTCCTACAACTCAGGCACAAAGCCCTACCACTCAGTCTTCAACAAGACCTACACTCAGGCAAAACAACCCTACCTTAGCCTTCAACAAGGCCTACACTCAGAGAATAGATTCTCCTACACTCAGGCTCAAAAGCCCTACCTCAACCTTTATAAATTTAGGCTTATAACTCAGATCCCTTAGGATCCTACAAAAAGATAATAAAAGTTTTAGATCACCACTCTATTTGAGAGAATGAAGAGGGCAACCTTCTTGATCAGTTCTTGATAGAAATGATTCCTGAGATCAACTTTGTCTTTGCTTTCTTCAAGGCTTCTTGAGTCTGAACTCAGTAAAAGTTGATCTTCTTGAAGTAGACCGGCTGGTCAACTTCCTTCTTAAGATAGAGAATTAAATCTGAATCTTTCTTTGCAGTCTGGTTCAGAACTTGCTCCTTAAGAGATCTGATTAAACAAATCTCTTTCTTGATTTCAATTACTGGAGTTCTCTCTCTCGAAGTAAATCTGAAATTTCTTCAAAATACTGATTTATAGTTTTCTCTGGATCTGTATTCTACACTGATTGATCTTCTGATCTCTCAAATGTTATTGCTTGTTTGATTCCTTTCTGTTGAAGGAGAGGCCTTTATATATATTCTTCCTTCAAGGTAACCGGATGATCCGGTTTCAAACAACCTTCTAACCGCTTTGACAGTTGTAGTTGACCGGTTTGAAATGGCAGCTGTCAAGTCATCCAGTCACTTCTTGAAAATACTGTCTTTGTCTGAAAGTGTCGAGACTGATCTTCACTATGTGTCGACACAAATAGACCAAGTGTCGACACAAGTGGACTAAGTGTCGACACTTACCTTGATGGTGTCGACACAACTCTTTGTGTTGTTGTAACAACTTCTCGACACTGCTTCTGTTGAATGTGTCGACACTGATTCTGTGTGTCAACACAAGCCTTCTGTTGAATGTGTCGACACTAATTCTGTGTGTCGTCACAAATACTTATCCTTTAAAACTTAGTTGAATTCTGCTATGTGTCGACACAACTCCTTTGTGTCAACACAACTTCTTTTGTTGTTGATACTTGCTGAGTGTCAACACATCTCCTTTGTGTTGACACAAGTACTTCTTTTACTTTAACTTTGTTGAAGCTTGCTGAGTGTTGACACAGCCTCTTGGTGTCGACACATTTGATGTCGTCTTAGCTTCTCTGTGTGTCGACACTTCCTTCTAGGTGTCGACACATTTGATGTCGACAATTCTTCACAGTGTGTCGACACAGCCTGTATGTGTCGACACATTTCTCCTGGTGTCGACACAGCCTTTCCTGGTGTCGACACTAATAACTCCAAGTGTCGACACAACTTTTCCCAAGTGTCGACACAAGCCTTCATAAGTGTCGACACTGCTTCTCTGGGTGTCGACATATGGACTTAAAATTTTTCTGCAATCCTGCAGTTACTTAACCTGCACATATAAACTCAAAACACATCAAATACACCTTGATGTATATCATTGAGTAGTGTGAGGCTTCTTCAAATCTGGTACACATTTTCCAATGTACCCAACAATCTCCCCCTATTTGGAGAAGTCATAACCCTTAGTCAATGATATACATCATTCATAACAAATACACATTATGATGTATAACAACAATATATGACAGGGTAATTACTGAAACAAAGCATATAAGATATTTCAGCACAAAATTATAATGCTAACACAATTAGCATTCGTAAAAGATTTGTTTCAATTAACAAAAGTTTATTTAATCAAAAGTTTACGTGAATTTTAATATACATGATTACAAAGTTGTAAACTTAAGAACATTCTATTCTATGGCTGCTCTGGCTCCTTGATGACAATGCCCTTGCCAGATTGAATCTTGGCTTGAACTGGAGCATCTGTGTCATCAACTGGTTTCTTGCCTTTTAGATCTGTCTTTTTCAGCTCTTCAGCCCTTATCTTCTGTCTTTCAAAATAGTGATATGACTTAGGGAAATACCTGCTAGGCTCCTGTGCATTAGGAGGTAGCTTTCCCAGTTTAGCCTTCCTTCTGTACTGAACTATGGCTTCTTGCCTAGCTTCATGTTTTCTCCATTCTTGTTCAGAATACCATTTGCCTCTATCTAGGATATTGTCCTTTGCAGCCTTCCAAGCAGTCAGAATAATATTTCTAGATGTTGGGCTCCACTGTTCAAAATCGGCCTTAACTCTGCCTGTTCTCTGAATCTTTTCTTAGATAAGAGAGTTTCTTGCTCTTTCAAAAATGCCTCAGACATAGGCTTGTCTACTTTCTCAATGATAATATTCTTATTACCCTCAGGAGGGCTATACATAGATTGTACCTCCTGATGTATCATCTCAAAATCTGCTGGAGGGTAAATTACTTGAGCCACTTCAGCTTGCTCTCCTCCAAACACAGCAGGAAGTAGACCGGATTCAGCAACATTGTCATCATCACATAAGGGTGGGTATCCAAGGGTGGCTCTGATGCTGTTGGAAATCCATTTAGCATGGTCAGAGCCTGCTTTGACTAACACCCTCTCCCCCTTTATGACTTCTCTTACTATATGATCCCTAAGATCATCCTTCTGAAATCGGATCTGAGTATTCAGAAAGTTAACACCATCTTTATAAAAAGGTTTTAACTTCTGGAGCTGTGCAGTAATAGCCTTTTGAGAATCTTCAATTGCAGTTTTAACAACAGTTAGGCTTTCTTGTAATTGCTTATCAAATTCTTCTTTGGCAGTAGCACTTACTGCAGTCTGTGCAGTAGCTATATTTTTCATTTCAGTAACAATGGCATTATGTGAAGCAGTGAGATTATCATTCATCCTTAGCTGATTTTCCAGGACATAGCCTTGCTTAAGAGCTATGTCATCAACCTGTGTCTTTATCTTCTCTTGGTGTGTGGCTAAGTAAACACTGCATTTCCACCTTTATGGAAACAATCAGTCATTTCCTTCTTATTCAGATTAACCTCAAATCTTATAGATTTTATATCTGTAGCCAAGGAGAATTGAAGATCTTTATATGTTTCATCTATATACTTCTCCATTGCTACCCTTTGCTCATCCAACTTTACTTGCATGGCCACCAACAAAGAACTATAATCCATTGTTGGGGCAGGCTGTGGAGCAACTGTTTGCAGTGCCTTCTTGTAGCTTTGACTCCTTCTTTTGAAGACCATAAGCTTTCTTTTCTTGGCTCTAGCAGCTTCTTCATCTTCAGAAGCAGAAGTACTGGCAATGTCTACCCTTTCCTTAGGACTAGGAGGCAATTCCTTCTCAGTCCTTGGTAGCTCCTCATCATTCCTTTGCTCCTTATTCACATTTCTTGCAGTCTCCTCAGGAGACCTTACATGCTCCCCCTCAAAAGCTACTTTCTCTCCCTCAAAAGCAGTCTGTACCAAATCAGGGAATAGTTCTTCTAGAGTATATTCTTATTGAGAAGGCACAGGAGAATTTCTTATTTCTGGAGCAACATTAGCAACAGATGTATCTTCCATGATCACATCTGGTGGTTGACTATGTAACTGAGTTTGCTGATTAACATCAATTAAAGACTCAGTTAATACTTCATCCTCAATATGGAAAATTGATTGATTAACTTCATTGATTACCTCAAGAATTGTCTGAGTTGCCATTTCACTGTCTAAGTGAGTTGGCTCATCCACATGATGAGGCTCCCCCTGGAGTGGATCCAGGTGAATGGGGCTAGCAGATGGTTGCTCCCCCTGCCTCTGTGCATCTTCAGTCCTCACTGGTAATCTTCCAGTAACATCAGCTTCTTCCTCATGTGAACTGAACACCACTTGTTCCTCTGAACTACTAGAGGATTCAGGAGCCACTAGGGCTTTCTTCTTCTTATTCTGAGGTGTTTCCTTCTCAGGTGTAGGCATTTCTTTAGTTAACACACGATCCCATCTTGAGATTATCCTGATGTCCATTTTCCTCATGTGGTTTATCTTAGAACCAGCAGCTTGGTTCATGACTTCTGGAATACTTCCAGCCAAGTACAAACTCAGAATCCTACCTAGATTGGGCTTCTTCAGACTTTCCTTAATCTTGTCAAACATCACAGTTGACCAATCAGTTTTGAGCTTGAAAATGATTCTAGTCATTAAACTGAACATGTGAGCTGATATTCTATCATGCCCACCTGGTTTGCTCAGAAGCACCTTTCCAACAACTTCAGACAAGAACTTGCCTTGCAGGTTCATGTCTTTCCTGTTAAAAACTGATCCAATCTTCATGTTTGAATCTAATCCACACCATTTCAGGGCATCCCTAGTCTTAGACGTAGATACATCTTCCTCTTCTTTAGTTCTTGGTAGATGTAGAACTTTTCTTAGACTCTTCTGGGTAAGTTTTACTTTTACCCCATGAACTGCATACTTGATTTTGAGTCCAGTATCATCAAGGGTAGCTGCACTAAAGAATTCGAGTACTTCCTTCTTCCAGATCTTGGTTGGCTCAGAAACTAAATACTCCAACCCATTATCTGTAATTAGGGTTACTACCTCCGTAATTTCCTGTTCTGCATTGTCAAATGCATTCCGTACTAACTCATAACCTTCATTAACGTTCTCCTCGAGCTTTGGCACCATTAGGGTTTGAAGAAATCTTAAATTTAGATGAGAGAGTTATCGACACAAGTTCTGGTCTCGAAACAAAGGAAAGTGTGTCGACTAACAATGACGTTGACCTATTTATACCTTTCTAAAATCGAAGGTGAAAAGGCGCGTCAAAATACTCTAAATGTGTCGACACTGTTGAAAAGTGTCGACACTTACTACTTAAGTCTCGACAACAATGTTTACTACTATGTGTCGACACCAATTACAGTGTCGACGCTTACTTCTAATGTCTCGACATAAGTGTCGACTTCTAAGTGTCGACACTTATACATCTGCATTCGACGATTAGTCGACACTTCACTCGACGAATTTTGTGTTGAACCTAAGTGTCAACATCATTTCTGGATGTGTCGACACCTACTCTGGATGTGTCGACACTATTTTTCTGAAGTGTCGACACAGACTTTCTGGATGTGTCGACATCATTTCTCTGTAATGTCGACACCACTTCTATGTGTCGACGCAGACAACTCCTTGTGTCGACACTATTTTACTTAGCCAATTTTATGAAACTATTCTAAGTTTAACATTCCTAATTCAATTTTAAACTTGTTGAATTTGGTTTCATCTAGAGGCTTAGTAAATATATCAGCAATTTGAAAATCTGTTTTGACATATTCTAATGAAATGTCCTCCTTCTCTACATGTTCTCTTAGAAAATGGTATCTAATTTCTATGTGCTTAGTCCTACTATGAGAGACAGGATTATTAACTATAGAAATTGCACTTGTAGAATCACAAAATAAAGGTGTTCTACTTACTTGAATACCATAGTTTCTAACTGATGCTGTATCCACAAAAGTTGTGCACAGTAGCTTCCTGCAGCAACATATTCTGACTCAGCAGTGAGATTGCCACACTAGTCTGCTTCTTGCTGCTCCAAGACACTAGTCTCCCTCCTAGAAATTGACAGGTTCCTGTAGTACTTTTTCTGTCTTCCTTACAACCTGCAAAATATGCATCTGAATAACCTGTTAGTAGAAAATCTCCATTCCTAGGGTACCAAAGGCCTACATAAGGTGTGCCCTTAAGATATCTCAAAATCCTTTTGACTGCAGTCAGATGAGATTCTTTAGGGCATGCTTGGTACCTAGCACAGACACATGTAGCATACATGATATCTGGTCTACTAGCAGTCAAATATAGAAGGGAACCAACTATACCTCTATACAAAGTTTCATCTACAGGTTTCCCTACATCATCTTTGCTAAGAGTTACACTTGACCCCATAGGAGTTCTCATGGTAGTGGATGATTCCATACCATATTTCTTTATTAACTCTAGGGTGAACTTAGACTGGCATATGGACAATCCATCATCAGTCTGTCTAACTTGGAGACCCAAGAAGTACTTAAGTTCCCCCATACTGCTCATTTCAAATTTTCCTTGCATAAGTTTTGCAAACTTTCTACAAAGATTACTTTCAGTAGACCCAAATATTATGTCATCAACATATATTTGGACTACGATTATCTTTCCTTTAGATTCCCTAAGGAATAGAGTCTTGTCTATTTTCCCCCTTGAGAATTTGTTCTCAATGAGGAAACTAGACAGGGTTTCATACCAAGCCCTTGGGGCTTGTTTCAACCCATACAATGCCTTCCTAAGTCTATAAACATAATCAGGTTTAAGAGGATCAACAAAACCTGAGGGCTGCTCTACATAGACTTCTTCTTTTAGATTTCCATTCAGGAAAGCTGACTTTACATCCATTTGAAATACCTTAAAGCCTTGATAAGTTGCTTAAGCAAGGAATATCCTGATTGCCTCCAATCTAGCTACTGGGGCAAAGGTTTTATCAAAATCAATACCTTCTTCCTGCCTATATCCCTTTGCAACCAGTCTTGCTTTATTCTTCACAATGACTCCATTCTCATCCAACTTGTTCCTGAAGATCCACTTATTCCAATAATATTGTGGTCTTTTGGTTTAGGAACAAGCTTCCAGACCTTGCATCTTCTGAATTGATTCAGCTCCTCTTGCATGGCATCAATCCAATGAGGGTCTAGAACTGCTTCTTCAAACTTCTTTGGTTCCACTTGGGATAGAAAGCTGGAACAAAGCACAGTGCTCAGATTCCTGCTTCTTGTTTGCACTCCTTGTCTAGGTTCACCAATTATCTAATTGGCTGGATAATCCTTTAAGTGTCTATTTGCTGGAGGTAGTCTTTCTTCAGGTTGAACTCCTTCAGCTTCTTCATTAAGCTGCACTTCTTGGTTTTCTTCTGCATCTAGAGAGTCTTGTACTCCCTTGGACAGCAGCCACCATGCTCTACTTCCTGATTTGCAGTAGAATCTTCTACAATGGTAAGCTTGTCCATCCTCTCAGTTATACCTGTACAGCTGTAAGCATTTCTTGGCAACTCACAGTTAATCAGTCTTGCTTCATCAAATACTACATGAATATACTCTTCTACAACTTGAGTAATCAAGTTGTAGACCCTATAAGCCTTACTATTGTTGTTGTACCCAACAAAGATCCCCTCTTGGGATTTGGCAGCAAACTTAGTTAGATAAGACTTGTCATTGTTAAGTATATAGCACTTGCAACCAAAGATCCTAAAATAGGATAAATTTGGTTTTCTGCACTTCACAATCTCATAGGAGTCTTTTTGTGGCTCTTGATGATAGTAGCCCTATTGATCACATGACATGCAGTATTTACTGCCTCAGCCCAGAAATATTCTGGGAGAGATGTGTCACTCAATAGAGTTCTACCAGTCTCTATCAATGTTCTATTCTTCCTTTCTGCAATACCATTTTGCTGAGGTGTTCTTGGTGAAGAAAGTTCTTGAAAAATCCCAAAATCTTCACACAGTTTTGTCATACTTTCAGACTGAAATTCAGTGTCATGGTCACTCCTGATTTTGACCACATTACTGTCCAACTCATTCTGAATTTGTTTAACAAAACTATACAAGACAGTTGGAGTTTCAGACTTTTGTCTTAGGAAGAACACCCAGGAATATCTAGAATAGTCATCTACTACCACAAATGTGTAGACTTTCCTACCTAGACTATGAACTGGCATAGGACCAAAAAGATCCATATGCAAAAGGTATAGACACCTCACAGAATCCTTGTTTTCAAGGCTATGAAAGGTGGATTTGGTCTGCTTGCCTTTTTGACAAGCTGAGCATATCCCATCCTTTATACACTTAACTTGAGGACCATTCCTCACTAACTCTTTGCTAAAGAGTTGGCCAATAGTCTTGTAATTAAGATGGGCTAGCCTCTTGTGCCATTTGACACAATGAGAGACTTTCTCATCAACTACAAGACAAATAGGAGAACCATTATTCTCACACACAAAGTCAAGACAGTAAACATTCCTCTTCCTATATCCTATTAAAATGATCTTTTGATCACTAGACCTTTTGATATGACAACCATTCTTGACAAATGAGATGTCATATCCTAAATCACTCAGCTGACTTATGCTAATAAGGTTGTGTTTCAAACCCTTTACATAGGCCACTTGAGTGATAGTAATTAGATTACTAGAAATGTTACCAAAGCCTTTGATGATTCCTTTTTCTGAACCACCAAAGGTTACTTTAGGGCCATTCTTGATAGGTGTGTAGTCCCTCAGCAATCCCCTTGTTCCAGTCATGTGCCTGGAACATCCACTGTCCAAGTACCATATTGGGGCATGGCAACTTGGACTCACCTGCAACACAGATTACTTAACCTTAGAACCCAAATAACTTTTGGGTACTTGGTGCAAGTTAGTCTGAACTTTAACAAATCTACATGTAGCTCTTCTAGCAGGCAGTTTGCTACTCTCCTTGACACTAGAATTGTGCCAACAATCTAAAGCAAAGTGGCCTACCTTGCCACAACACCAGCACTCAAACTTGTTGTACCTTTGTTTAGGTACAACCCTAGCTGATTTATCTACAGCAGGCTTCTTGTTTTGAGTTGTGGCTTTGCCCTTAGATTTGGACTTAGCAGTCCATGCAGTTTTCTGAAAACCTAATCCAGCCTTACCCTTTTGAGAAACAAACTCATCTATCAAGGGTAAAACAGATTTAGGTTTAGAAAAACTAGCTACTATCTCTTTCTCCTTCTGAAGTCAAACCTCCAGATTTCTGATCTGATCATTCTTGAATCTGATAGTACCCATTTGAATAACAGTTATGTTTTTCAATCTGGCAATCTCATTCAGTTTTTGATCCAGTAATTTCTCTGAATTTGTTGCAGCCAACTTAAGACTAGCAATCTCCTTTGCCTGAGTTTTGACCAATGTTTTGCTTTTCTTTAAGGCCTACAACAAGTTCCTATATTCATCAATTAACTGATGAATATCTCCTTCCGATTCAGACCCATCCACATCACTTGATGCAGATGTATTTGACTCTGACTCAGTACTATAAATTGAACTAGAAGAACAACTTTGTACCTTACTTGGTCTAGGCTGATCCTGGCTCTTGTCTCCTTCAGATATAGCCATTAGCCCATTGTACTGAAGGTCTTCATGCTCATAAATTGAGTTCATTAGCTGCAAGAACTCAACTTCTTCCTCTTCAGCAAATAATCCAATGTAGGCTTCAGCTTCTGTTTCTGTTCCTGAAGATGACTGATCTGTCAGACTCTTGTCTTTCTTAGCAACAAAGGACTTTTCCTTTTTGCTCTTAACCTGAGTCTTCTTTTTGTCAACTGACTTCTTTTTCTTTTCAGGACAGTCAGCCACTACATGTACCTGTCTATTACAGCAATACCACATAATCTTTGAAGATGTAGCTTTGCTTGGCTTGGACCTACTTCTTTCATTCCTGGATGACTTTCTCTTCTGATAGTAGTCAGCTTTTGGCTGAGAAGTGGAAGGCTTAGACCTCCACTGCTTCTTCTTTAGAAATCTTTGAAAGTGCCTAGTAAAAGCAGCAAAGTCTTCATCACTTTCACTGCTATCAGAACTCTTGCTATCTGAATTATCTGTGACAGCCTCAACAATTTTTTTAGGTGGAGATGGAGACTTGCTTCTATACTTCTTAGTGGCTTCAGTCTTCAAGGCCATAGACTTTTCCTTGTGCTCCACTCTAGTATTCTTCTCTTCCTCCTTTCTAGCCATTAACTGCATCTCATAAGATAGTAGTTTTCCAAACAAAGTTGGAGGAGGTATATCAGCAAGTTTGGCCACTTCCCTAATGGCACAAATCTTGGTGTCCCAGTCCTTAGTCAGGGATCTTAAGAACTTGTCATTCAGGTCATAGTTGCTGAAGACTCTTCCATAGGACATTAACTCATTTACTATCCTATAGAACTTCTTGTAACATTCTGTAATACTATCATACTTTCCTTGCCTGAAGCTTTCATATTCCTGATTTAACATTGACTTCCTATCTTGTCTTACTTCCTCTGAACCCTCCATATAGACTATTAATGTGTCCCACATTTCTTTAGAGGTTTTACAATGAATTAAGTTCTGAAATGTTGCACCATCAATGGCACTAACAATTATATTCTGGGCTCTATTGTCCATAGTGGCCAGGATGATTTCATCTTTAGTCATTTCTGAAAAGTCCTTGGGAGTTTTCTGATTTGCATCCAGAATGGATACCTTCATTGGCACATATGGGCCTTCTTTGACTGTAATATATATCCTTGGGTCAGAGGCTTGCATAAAGAGTCTGACCCTCTCTTTCCATATGCCAAATATCTCTTTTCTACATATTGGCAATTTCATTGACCCCAGCTCTTTGTGATTCTCACCTGAACCCATTTTCTTAATTCTTTCTTGATTCTTCAATCTGCCTTAAGGATCTCACTCTGACGGTTAAGTCCTTCTTTGAGTAACCTCCCTCTGATACCACTTGTAAGAATATGTGTCTAACCACCTAGAGGGGGGGGGAGTGAATAGGTGTAATTTTTCTTTTGCTTTGAAGGCAGACAAACCGTTCAATTATTAAGCAGCTAATGCAAATTCTACAGTTATCAGCACAGCAATCACAGTAACAATCATACATAGAGTGTACACAGTGTTTATAGTGGTTCCCCAAGGTCTGGGTACATCCACTTTCCCCCTTCACCTATCTAGTAGTGTACTAGATTCGGCCTAACTTCTGCACTTCTCCTCAGATCCTCAGATCTTACAGCTCAGAACCCCAAACAGGTTCCTACAACTCAGAGTGTCCCCACTCCTACAACTCAGGCACAAAGCCCTACCACTCAGTCTTCAACAAGACCTACACTCAGGCTAAACAGCCCTACCTCAGCCTTCAACAAGGCCTACACTCAGAGAATAGATTCTCCTACACTCAGGCTCAAAAGCTCTACCTCAGCCTTTATAAATTTAGGCTTACAACTCAGATCCCTTAGGATCCTACAAAAAGATAATAAAAAGTTTTAGATCACCACTCTGTTTGAGAGAATGAAGAGGGCGACCTTCTTGATCAGTTCTTGATAGAACTGATTCCTGAGATCAACTTTGTCTTTGCTTTCTTCAAGGCTTCTTGAGTCTGAACTCAGTAAAAGTTGATCTTCTTGAAGTAGACCGGCTGGCAACTTCCTTCTTAAGATAGAGAATTAAATCTGAATCTTTCTTTGCAGTCTGGTTCAGAACTTGCTCCTTAAGAGATCTGATTAAACAAATCTCTTTCTTGATTTCAATTACTGGAGTTCTCTCTCTCCAAGTAAATCTGAAATTTCTTCAAAATACTGATTTATAGTTTTCTCTGGATCTGTATTCTACACTGATTGATCTTCTGATCTCTCAAATGTTATTGCTTGTTTGATTCCTTTCTGTTGAAGGAGAAAGACCTTTATATATAGTCTTCCTTCAGGGTAACCGGCTGATCCATCTGATCCAGTTTCAAACAACCTTCTAACAGCTTTGACAGTTGTAGTTGACCGGTTTGAAATGGCAGCTGTCAAGTCATCTAGTCACTTCTTGAAAATACTGTCTCTGTCTGAAAGTGTCGAGACTGATCTTCACTATGTGTCGACACAAATAGACCAAGTGTCGACACAAGTGGACTAAGTGTCGACACTTACCTTGATGGCGTCGACACAACTCTTTGTGTTGTTGTAACAACTTCTCGACACTTCTTCTGTTGAATGTGTCGACACTGATTCTGTGTGTCGACACAAGCCTTCTGTTGAATGTGTCGACACTAATTCTGTGTGTCGTCACAAATACTTCTCCTTTAAAACTTAGTTGAATTCTGCTATGTGTCGACACAACTCCTTTGTGTCGACACAACTCCTTTGTGTCGACACAACTCCATTGTGTCGACACAACTTCTTTTGTTGTTGATACTTGCTGAGTGTCGACACATCATATTTGTGTCGACACAAGTACTTCTTTTACTTTAACTTTGTTGAAGCTTGCTGAGTGTCGACACATCCTCTTGGTGTCGACACATTTGATGTCGTCTTAGCTTCTTTGTGTGTCGACACTGCCTTCTAGGTGTCGACACATTTGATGTCGATAATTCTTCACAGTGTGTCGACACAGCCTGTATGTGTCGACACATTTCTCCTGGTGTCGACACAGCCTTTCCTGGTGTCGACACTAATAACTCCAAGCGTCGACACAACTTTTCCCAAGTGTCGACACAAGCCTTCATAAGTGTCGACACTGCTTCTCTGGGTGTCGACATATGGACTTAGAATTTTTCTGTAATCCTGCAGTTACTTAACCTGCACATATAAACTCAAAACACATCAAATACACCTTGATGTATATCATTGAGTAGGGTGAGGCTTCTTCAAATCTGGTACACATTTTCCAATGTACCCAACATCGACGAACTCATCAAGCTCAGCTCGTCGAACTCAAACTCAGCTCGACGAATTGTGTTCTTCGTTTGACGATTCCAGACTAGGTCTTCTTCCGTTTTCCCGTCCCGTTTATTGGCAATGATTCCTGAACATTTAATGCCAGATCTTCTCGGAATGTTACCGTTAGAACGTGCATTTATCTTGGATTATTTCATGTCGTTTTCCCATGAGACAGTTGGGGAAATCATAGATTGTCGCTTCCTTCCAAGGCCGACTGCATTTACTACTCTACATTCAAATTTCGAATGTTCCTCTATCAGTCAGTAGTTAAGAAAAAGAAAAGGATCAAGTACTACAGTGACACAAGCCATACAGTCACAGCAAGACAATCAGATAGACACATACTCAGATTGCACAGAAGAACATTCATACTCAAATCAAAAGTTCTACTGCAATCAGCCTAAACCAGGGAACCTCTTCAAGAAGAAGAAGAAGAACAACATATCACTATCAAGAGTCTTCTTCTGTCAATTCTCAGGATACTTCAAAGGACAACAAATTAATCATCTGTCAAAGAAGTTCCTGAAGCTGTCTCTGGTCCAGGCACTCTAGGTCTTTGAAGACCTATCACCCTGAAGCAGTGCTCCAGCATTCCTGATACATTCAAGATCTCAGGGGGAGCAAATCTGGCAACATCAATCCACAAGTCTTCTCAGTTGATATTGAGAAAGAGAAGACCTCATCACCCTTATTTCCAACTCCTGTACAAGGTTTTAATTCCCTTCAAAATTATTCCTGGTTGCAAGTCTCCTTCAAAAAGACTTGAGGTTTGGTTTTTGAGCACCTGAACAAAAGCTCATTGGTGTCAGGCACCTGATCAAAACCTGAGTGGATTCCTACCAGGGTGGTAGAAGAGTGGATGTACCCAGGTTGGAGAACTTCAAAAAGGATGAGAAAAAATCAGTGACTGATATGTACAACAGGTTGAGCTCAATCATCAATGAGCTCAAAACCTTAGATAAAGACATCACCCTGACAGAGGTGAATGACAAGATATTTATGTGCTTCCCTAGCTCTTGGGACTCCAGAATCTGGTCAATCAAAAAGCCAGAAGCCTAAATGAGATATCAACTGAATCTCTGCTAGGCAAATTAAAGTCCTATGAGCAGCTGATCAAATCAAGAGAAGCAACAGAATAGAAGGCAACAACTCCAGTGAGAAAGGAGCACAACATAGCCTTCAAAGCATCAGAGGAAAATGAGACATCAACATCCAATAAGTAACTCATGAGCCTCTTTGCAAAAAGATTCTACAAGATGGCTAGAAAAGATTTCAGAAGGAAATCATCCAGACAAGATGACAAGCCCAAGTATGATAAGACACCAACCAAGGAGGTTGTGTGCTTTGGTTGCAGAAAGCCTGGACATTACCTCTCAGAATGTACAAAAAACCAGAAGAAGGACAAGAGCAAAGAAAGAGACTCCAGAAGAAAACACAGCAGCAGACCCTCTTCCAGCAAATACAAAAAGAAAGACAAGGGTTTTGTTGCTGAGACATGGAGTGATACAGAAGAAGAAACGTCTTCCTCCAGTTCAAGTGAAGAAGAGGAAGAAGCTAGATCCAAGAAGGTTTGCCTAATGGCAATTGATGCCTCCAGGAGCAATTCTGGATCAGAAGGAGAATCTGAAGATGATGCAGCCTCAGACTCAGAGGCAGATCAGGTTCTTTTCAGCTTTGATTTCAATTCTAATTTATTTAAAACTGAATTCAAAACTATGTGTTTAGACTTAATCAATTCAGAAAAGGAAATAAAAACTCTTAGAGAAAGACTAGGAAATCTTGAATCTGTCAATTCAGAAAACATTAAACTAACAGATCAACTAACCTTAGCTAATGAACAAATAATCAAATTAAAATCTGAATTATGTGAGGCCAAACAACTTGAGCAATCTCTCAATGGGAGAAGCCTCAAGCTGATGGACATTACAAGCACAGTGAATGCCAGATTAAATGGCAAGCTGAGCTTGGGTGTATCATCAAGTTTGCCCCACATAATAAAGAAAAATATTCTTACAACCCCCATCAAGTTTATCTCTGCCAAGGGAAAAGAAAAGTTAATAGACAAACCATTATCTGTAAACAATCCAAAACCCATAGACAAAAGAAACAGAAATCAGAAAATAGTCAATACAAACAAAGTTCAGCAGCATTCGTCGAACTCAGATCGACGAAATGTTGTCAGTTTGTCGAACCCAGATCGACGAATGCTAAACGCAAAGTTTAGTAATAACAATTCATCTAACTGCGATCGACGAACTGTGTATGGTTCGTCGAGCAGAGGTCGACGAACTTGGGGCGCAGAAAATGACTATTGTCATTCTTTGAGCAGAGATCGACGATCTCATCCCTATTCGTCGAACTCTGGTCGACGAAATTACAACAATTCGTCGAACCCAGAAAGACCAAACTTAAACTATTTCTCTTACAGAAACTCTAAACCAACTTATAAGACATTTAATCCAGTAGCTGATTGGGTAATTCCACCTAGGAGATATCACCCCTTAGGTTATAAGTCTCAACCTGCATTATCAGTTATTTCCAGCTTTACTTTTCAACCAAATCAAGGACCCAAGGTAACCTGGGTTAAGAACAATTGAGTTTTGTTTTTCATTACAGGTACAGGTGAAGAGCTGTCCAAGGGTGAGTCAAACCTGGTACTTGAACAATGGTTGCTCCAAGCACATGACAGGCAGCAAGGGCAATCTATCCAATTACAAGCCCAAGCTAGGACCAAAGGTGATTTTTGGAGATTCAAACAGTAGCCAATCAGAAGGATATGGGACAGTAAAGATTGGAGCAGTTACCTTCAGAAGAGTAACCTATGTAAGAGCACTCAAACATAACCTAATATCCATAAGTCAATTATGTGATGAAGGTTATCAGGTACACTTTAACTCTACTTCTTGTTCTATTATTAATGGTAAAACCAAACTGTTTTAGTTGGACTTAGACAAGACAACATATATCTAGTAGATTTTGTTTCTGCCCAAACTGATGTTTGTTTACTCAATATCACTAGTAACCAAAATGAGTTATGGCATAAAAGATTAGGACATGTAAATCTTAAGAATATAGCTAGGTTATCTAAAGACAACCTTGTGAGAGGTTTACCTTCTGGCCCATACAAGAAGGAAAACCTATACAGGGCTTGTCAATTAGGCAAGCAAACTAAAACTAGCTTCAAATGCATTAATAAAAGTGATTCACCATAGGATTTTGCATTTGCTTCATGTGGATCTATTTGGACCCATTGCAGTGCAAAGCCTAGGAGGGAAGTCTTATACTTTAGTGATTGTTGATGACTTCTCCAGATTCAGTTGGGTAGCCTTTCTGAGAGCTAAGTCAGATACATTCAAGGTTCTTATAGATTTTCTCAGGACCATACAGATTGAGTTCTCTACTCATGTTGCATTGATCAGAAGTGATCATGGCACGGAGTTTGAGTCTCTTCTTATGCATGAGTTCTGTGAGAAGGAAGGTATCAGGCAGTGCTTCTCAGCTCCTAGAACTCCCCAACAAAATGGGGTAGCTGAAAGGAAAAATAGGACACTCATTGAAGCTGCAGGCACATTATTGGCAGATGCTTACATGCCTCTATCCTTTTGGGCAGATGCTGTAAACACTTCTAACTATGTACTGAATAGAAGTCTTATACATAAGCTGAAAAATAAGACCCCCTATGAATTACTTAAAGGGAAGAAACCTAAAATCACTTATTTTAAAGTTTTTGGTTGCATTTGTTATATTCACACTAATAACAAAAGATACATTAGAAAGTTTGAGGCTAAGGCTGAAGAAAGTATCTTTCTTGGATACTCCCAAGTAAGCAAGGCCTATAGGGTGTTTAATAAATCATCTCTTAAAATTGAAGAATCTGTTCATGTATCTTTTGATGAAGCTAGCATGCCTTATAAGGAGAAAGAGATTTCTACCAATAGCTTTTTGCAGGTACCACAACTGTGTGAGTCTATGGATGGACTAAACCTTACCCATGAGGTATCAACCCATCCTTCTCCACAGGTTGCTGAAGACAGTGAAGAAGAGATCCAAGTGGAAGAAGCTGAACTTCCCTCAACAGCTAGTATCATTCCTCAAGAGGAATTAATTACAGAAGCTGTTGCTCAACCAACTCCACCAACTGATCTTGTCACACTTAGAGATCACCCCAGATCTCAAGTGATTGGAGACATTTCAGCAGGTGTACAGACAAGGCATCAACTCAACCAAGACTTGATGCATGCCTGTTTTCTCTCTCAAATTGAACCTCTCACTATCCATGAAGCAGAGCAAGATCCCCACTGGATCATTGCAATGCAAGAGGAACTAAATCAGTTTGAGAGATGTAGAGTTTGAGATTTGGTTCCAAGACCCCACAACTACCTAGTTATTAGAACCAAATGGGTCTACAAGAACAAGTTGGATGCTCAAGGGAACATAGTGAGAAACAAGGCTAGGCTTATTGCTCAAGGCTACAGGCAAGAGGAAGGAATTAATTATGACCAAACCTTTGCCCCTGTTGCAAGGTTAGAGGCCATAAGAATATTCCTTGCCTATGCAGCTCACAGAGATTCAAGGTGTTCCAAATGGATGTCAAGAGTGCATTCTTGAATGGAGTGCTTCAAGAAGAGGTTTATGTAGAACAACCTCCAGGTTTTATCTCTCTAACTCAACCCTCTTTTGTTTTTAAATTGCATAAAGCTCTCTATGGTTTAAAGCAAGCTCCAAGAGCTTGGTATGAGACCTTAGTAAGCTTTCTTTTAGAGCATAAATTTACAAGAGGAACCATAGATAAAACTCTTTTCACTAGACATCATAAGGACCTAATTTTGTTAGTACAAATATATGTAGATGACATCATCTTTGGGTCTACTGATCCCAAATTGTGCAAGAGGTTTGCTGACCTCATGCATTCTAAATTTGAGATGAGTAGCATGAGTGAGCTTTCCTACTTCCTTGGTCTCCAAGTGAAGCAGTTCCCTGATGGTATCTTCCTCTCCTAAGCTAAGTATGCTAAAGAGCTTATTAAAAAGTTTGGGATGGGTGATGCTTCAGGAATGAAAACACCTATGGCTACAAATGCTGTTGTGGATTCTGATGCAGTAGGGAAACCTGTCGATCAGAAACATTATAGGGCAATTGTTGGATCCCTATTATACCTAACAGCTAGCAGGCCTGATATAATGTTTGACACATGCCTTTGTGCTAGGTTTCAAGTGAACCCTAAAGAATCTCACTTTATTTTTCTAAAAAGAATTTTGAGATATATAAAGAGTTGTCCAAATCTAGGACTCTGGTATCTTGCAGAGTCAGAATTTGAGTTAACTGGATACTCAGATGCTGACTATGCTGGATGTAGAGTGGACATGAAGAGTACCTCTGGAACTTGCCAGTTCCTGGGTATGAGACTTGTCTCCTGGTTTTGTAAAAAGCAAACATCTGTGTCTACATCAACTGCAGAAGCAGAATACATGGCTGTTGGCAGCTGCTGTTCACAAATGTTATGGATACAGAACCAACTCCTAGACTATGGTGTCAACTTAAATAATTCAATACTATTTTATGATAATACTAGTGCTATTGCTATAGCACAGAATCCAGTTCATCATTCTAGGACTAAACATATTGAAATAAGACATCATTTCTTTAGAGATAATGTAGACAAAAAGAAAATTAACTTGATCCATATTCCTACTGATTTACAGAGAGCAGACATTTTCACCAAGCCCTTGGATGAGAAAACACATCTGTTCTTTATAAATCAACTGGGAATGATTAATGGAGAAGAGTTAAATTAGTTTCTATCTGCATTCGACGAATTTTACAGAGTTCGTCGAATGGAGTTCGACAAATTAGGGAAAGTTTGAGAGATTCTGGTCGAACGGAGATCGACGAATTCTCTGTATGTGGAAACAATTTTCGTCGACCGGAGATCGACGAACCTTTCTTCAGAAGATATTTCATCGAACGGAGTTCGACGAACTGTTTTCGATTCTTTTGAATGAGATCGACGAATTATTTGTCTATAATTTATTTCGTCGACCTCAGTTCGAAGAATTGTTCCTTGTTCGTGGAACGGAGATTGTCGATTCATATTCTGAAAATCTTATATCTAGGTTTTCTTCGACCTCCATCTCACGCTTTCAGTTCGCTTGCTCGTGATCGCCGTTTTCTCTGTGTCTTTCTTGCAGGTCATTAATGGCGATTCCAGCAGGAGCTTTGGCTGCCATGAAATTTGATACTGGTTTCGATATGGATTTCGATTCTTTCCAACACTCAGACCCCATATTTCTTTATATTCTGGAACTGCTAGAAGACAGGCTCTCAAAGACTTCATGACCAGAAGGATTAAACTCCATGAAACGGAAATCAGAGAATGGGTATATACATCGTCTGTTACTGAGGAAAATATTCTGACCGGCAATATCGGGAGTACTGCTGTTCCGTTGTCTCCCGCAATTCTTTCTGAGATTTTTGGTTTGGTCAATGGAGAAGATGACATGGAAATGGATTCTGAAGAGTTTGGTGACATGCTGAAGTTAATGGAGTTTTCAGGCAGCAACCCTAATAAATTGTTGAAGAAGCAACTGTCCGCTGCCTACCAGTTTTTGGCAGACATTGCGGGAAAGATACTGATGGGCAAGCACTCAGCGCATGACCACATTACCCGTCATCAATTTCTTATCATGTGTGTTGTTGTGAATAAGCGTTCTATTGATTGGAGTAAGATTTTCTTCGAGTTGATTAAGAAGAAGAACAGCAAGAAGGAAGTATGGTTTAGTAGAATCCTGGGAATCTTCCTCTAGGAAAAGGCTGGTGAATTAATGGTCTCCCCGACCATTTTCATCAATGCCAGCAAGCGCCTCACCTGCGCCTTGTTTGGTAGGTGGGAGAGGACTATCTCCAAACCCTCCAAGGGTTCCTTCTCTTCCATCACAGCTTCAAAGAGCACAAGGGCTGTGAAGGCCACTCCCCACCCTGCTGAAGAGGTCATTCCATCTCCACCATCTCTTCCAGCACCCCTTCCTCCAAAGCAGCCTCCTCATGTGCCTACCCCTCCTTCATCTCCACCTCTAGACATCACCAACATCCCATCTCCATCTTCATCTTCCCCTCTGCTAGCAAATCAACAACCCACATCTCCAGCTTCACCTCATGACATTCCTATCCCTACACCTCCTCAGTCTCCACTTCCCCCTCATTTATACACCATTCCATCTTACAACATACCCACAGACACTATCACGCCAGATGTCCCCATTCCCTATGTTATTCCACCCTCCACTCCATCTTTTTCCCCTTCCCCATTTGATCCATCTACCATCATCTCCTTGCTCACTCCCCTCATCAAATCACTCATCCAAGAGGCCATTACACCTCTTACGACCTCTATCAATTCTTTATCTGCCCAGATTTCTGCCCTGTCTGTTGCCCCCTCTTCATTCAGGGGCCTGGCTCCAGGTTCTCCTGAACCCAGGCAGGGGGAGATGCTCCATGATGAAGCAGCAGCCAATGCAGATGCAGATGCAGCAGTAGATTCAGTAGCAGCTTTCTCTCCAGCATATACAGTTTCAGAGACAGATGTAGATATTCTGCCAGATTTTGATTCTGAGATGATTGAATTAATTCATTTTATGGATACTGACCTTGATTTAGATGAGTTAGTACAACAAATAAAACCTGTTGGTGATTTCTATTTAAATCCCACAGTAAATTTGTCTGATTTGTTGAGTAGTTTTGATACAGTCTCTATGCAGTTTCTTCCAGCAGATTTTACTAAGCCACATTTGGCTATTGTGCCTTACACCTCCCCAATTAGTCCTATAGTTGCTAAGCAACTCTGTGACAGTTTTGCTCTTCTAGTTGTTGCTCCATCATCTTCAGTCTTTCTAGAAGATATTTCAGCCCTAGTCTTTGTTATGGATGGCTCACCAATGCCTGATTTGGATGAGTTAATCATGGCTGATATTGAAGAGGAGAATAAGGCAGCAGCTGAAAGCTCTATCCCCATTATTTATGTTTCCTGTACAGTTCCCTCCTCTCCTATTGCTGAAATTCCAGTTTCTGAAACCTTCATCTTCTGCCCCCTGGCTCCAAAAAAACTATTATTTTTCATAATAAAGCTTTAAAAGCCTTTGGATGCTCTTTAGGACAACCCTCAGAGTTCTCCTTCTGAAGAAGAAGAAGATGTGATGATGATGATCAAAGACGAGATGAGAAGAAGCTCAAGAAAA
>CM077153.1:17596984-17756229 GCA_039583875.1 Platanthera guangdongensis | reverse complement strand
GGATGATTAAGGTGTAGTATCGGGATATTGGAGTGGTGATTTAGTGGTGAATATGCATGGTTTTGGAGTGATTAAAAGGATTAGATTAATGTGTTGATGGTTAGTGGTGTTTGGTGGGAATACATGGTTTGATGGGGTATAATTATTAATGTTGATGTAAATATTACTTGAAATGGTAATTATTTCATACTATTCATTGTTTGTAGAAGATGAAGCTTAGGGGGGATGATTTTTTACTAGTTTTTGGTGCAAATTAAGTTTGAGTTGGTGAAGGAGCGTTTAAATAACTAAGCATGAGCATGTTGAGAGTCGAGAGCTCGATAGCTCGAGTTTGCTTTTGAGCCTAATAAGCCTTGTTCATGAGCTCCCGAGTTTTTTTTATAAAATAATATTATATATTATTATTAATATAATATATTAAATACTATATTATAGGTTTTTATTTTTAATTATCTTTATTAAATTATAAGGAAACCCAAAAATAGTACTTCCTCATTCCTATAATAGTATAATACCCTCAAAAATCATTTTTATTTCAAAATTTGTCCAAAAAATTGCCATTTACTACTTCCCCTCCCAACTTTTAATCTCCTGCCCACTACTAAAAAAGTCCCGCCCAAAACCACTTCCTCATCCCTTCATACCCCCACAATTCTAAATTGAAATTTCAAATCCTTCGCTCAACCACCGCCCGCTCCTCCGGATGGAACGAAGACGAAGAACCACGCACCCTCCGCCGGAAGCGTCAGCGCCGATGAAGCCAAGTATCAACACTGCCTTCTGCATAGCTCTGTGGCTCCTCCTCTTCAAACCCCTTTTGGGGACGGTGAACTGAAATATCAAATCCTTCCCCGAAGAGGAAACTCCTCCGCTGCGCTCGACGAACGCCGAAAGCTTTGAGGCTCCGCCTCTGCAAACCCCTTCAGCTGTGAAGCATCCTCATTCCTCTGCGAACCACTTCAGCAATGTAACTTGCATATTATTCATATTTTTGCCATCCGGGAGGAGTTCTGTAAGACCCCCTTTTTTCCTTGTAAAACACCGGGGTCTTAGGCCCAGAACTGTCATTTTGCGGTGACTCCTTCACGCCCTGAAGGGCCATCACCACAAAGCGCCGATTCTGCCGGCCAATTCGATCACAAAAAGTAGCACAATAAAGTAAATGCAAACTAGCAGTCCACAGATAATCACATATCATAAAGATAATCTCCACGAAGGGAGAGTCCACAGAAAAACACATCAGAGTACTAAAATACGGGCTTACGCCCGGTACATCATGTCCTCACTACAAATCAATCATGCGGAAGCAAATGCTAAAACTCTACTCAAGGTCGAGACTCACAGTCCCGACTGTATGAACTCCGGAGCTAGACTGCCCCATCTCCAAGCGCACCGGTCTCTGGGGCTGCTCCTCCATGCTGGGCTCCACGATTCCCTAAAATGATGCGCTTCGAAAACCGTTAGTCTAAAAGACTAAGCCCTATCATCCCCCACCCCTTCCCCCATGGCTCCTAGGCACCGAGCGGAGAGGAAGAAAGGGGAGGACTTGAAGGTGGAGAATAATCAAAAACAGATGGCAGCGGACCTATACTAGCAATTCTATAATAGATATTTACAATAAGATGAAATACGAAAAGTAACCTTCACTTATGTGAGAACACAAGCAAGGGATCTTTTACAGGTCTCCCATCGTATAAAAAGTCTCATACCAATTTATATGTTGGGGTGTCGGTTATCAAACAACAGTAAATATATATATCAAAATTTACCTTAATTTATAAACTTGCCCACACAAACTTATAGACCAAGAGATCGTTTTGCAAGTCCTAATGTATAAGCGTCTCATTCCACTTATACATTAGGTGTCAGGGGTTAAATGAATCGATTATGCTATGACATGCAAGTGGGTATGATGGAACATGCAATTGCAACACACACACCCGACTCTGTGCACACAGACCTTTAGTTCCCCCTTTCTGGAGCCGTAACCTCCCAGGACACCTCCGTAGTGGCAGACGGAAGCGGTGGGTTGGACCTCGCCCACCTCTAAACCAGTAAAGCACTACCGGTCAGACCTATCGTACGCCTCAACGCTTGGTGCACGAAGCGGACTCCTGCATACTCTTGTCGGCTGGCGCACCAGACTTCTGTTGGCGAAGTGCTAACCACACTTGCCGAGTCAGCGTATTGGCGTTGGTGCATCGACCCTCCAATACCGAAGACCCACCACCTTAATTTCCTTTCCTTTTATGCACATGCAAATTTAGCGTAATCAAAAACCGAGCCGAAGCTCCCCGGACCAAAACGGCCGTCTCTTAACTATCTGAGTCGAAGCTCTCCGGACCAAAACGTCCGTCTCTTAACGATTCGAGGAGAAGCTCCTAACTATCTTCCTATTCTATCTGTGTTCGTGAATTGTACAACCCTAATTACTAAGTTACTCTTTTCAACTTGTCAATACAGTTTACGTTAACCCATGACTGCCCCCAGTATTCCCTGTAAAGGGCTCTCAAGGGGCACTAGGAATTATGTTGGGATTACGCCCAGCGTTCCCTTTCGCAAGGTACTTATTATTATTATTATTGGTTGATTCACTTACCCATTACCTTCTCATATTACGATAGGCTAATCCTAGGGTGATTTGACTCTACCTCACCTCGGGAAGGACGATCTTTCATCGAACCCGAGCGCCTCTAAACCCTAGCCAAACCAATTTCTCACCACACTTTCCATCTTTCTATGGTGAACTCACCCACCTCTATCCAAAAGGACTAACTCCTACACCATGTCCCATCATGACTTATTGCAATTTACCCATGCAGATCATCCTAGGCTATATGTCGGTCCGGACAGGAGATAATCCAAATACTCATCCAAATGGCCTACCTTATTTACTGGAGACTTATCATGACACAAATAGACTAAATCCAGGAAATTATAATTTTTCTAACTTATCTGGTATTTAATTATTTTACTTAATGCTTCCAAAGGCTACCAGTTTGAACATGTACTACCCTATGTACACATGAAAAATGCCTAACAAACTTATGATAAATATTAGGTTATCTCAATATGGTAAATCCATAGTATCACAATTTTTCCATCAACAAAAGGGCACTAAAACTATTTTAGAAATATTTACTATCTTCCGTTGTTTATGAACCAAGTATAGGAAATATCCATCCAAAAATTATAAATTAATTATTCTAGGCCGATAAAACCCTAAAAGTAGCATTGGCAAAGTGTCATAATTTTTCAGCAAGAATTATTCTCTGAATAAATTAATTATCAAAATCTCAATATTATGGACTTGTAAAGGAAGTACTGTAAACAGCTATCTAAAAATTATGAATAAATTCCGACAAGTATATTTTGGCCGGAAATAACTATTACCAAAGTCTCATGAGTTTTCAACAGATATATCACCTATAAATAAGTTTATACCACCAAAGCTCCTTTTTGAAATTAGTGAAGAAAGTACCAAATATATTCCATTAAAAATTGTACTAATATTTAGGGATATTCTCTTAGACCTAGATTATCTTCTGACCAAGTTTCATCAGATTCCAATGAACACAATAATCAAATTAATTAAAACACCATTTGGGCCTTTTGGTAATTAACAAATAAAGTGAAAGAAATATAATCCATAAAATTCTAATAAAATTACCAGGAGTTCTAGATGTTCTAAAACTTACTCTACCCAAATTTCATAACCTTTAGATAAGGTTTAGTGACTGAATGTACAAAATTGTGCTTCTACCGTAAAACTAGGGTTAGGGTTTTGAGGTGTCTACCTTCCTCCAAATCTTCTAAGATTCCTTCCAGAGAACTTAGGTTACATTACCTTCAATTCTACTGAGTTTTTAAGGTCATACAAGGGCATTAGCCCCCATGTCCTTCACAACCCCCAAAAGTCCTTCCTTAGGGTTTGAGGTTGAACCCTAGGGTAAATCAAGCCTAAATCATCCCATTTTCTTTTAGAGGGTGACATTGGGCATACTAAGTCAGTGTCCAAAACCTCAGCCTCTGTTGAGGGGAGGTGGCCACCCTAAGCCCATGGTGCACGTTTAGTCAAAAATACCTCCTTAAGGCCAAACTAGGGTTTGGTGATTCCCTAACCAAAACCTATCCAAATGAGTTGATATTTTGTACAGCGCTAAGTATTGATGCCAGAGACCACTCACCAAAATTTGGGAGGGTTTGGAGTTAATTAGACCACTTAATTAAAATAAACTAGCATTATTAAATAAAAGTAAAAACTTTAGGCAAACTGTCTCTAAAATTCTAAATTTTGGGCAGGCCCTAGGTATAGCTAGGGTGGACTCCCTGCCAAAATTGCAATTAATTTGGACCAAGGATGAAGTGTGGGCACTTAGTTTAATGTTTGTCTAGCCCTAGGTGTAGGTCCCACTAAAATGGGTGCCCTGGTCCAACAATAGGGCCAAATTGGTCCAAATCAATTTTCGATTGCAGTAGACCCATAGGGCTACAACCTTTATATTGAAAGTTTTCCCACAAGGTGGCCCTAGGTATTTTAAAAATTAAAACCATTAAATATAGAAATCTTTGACAAAATGACATAATCAGAATATTTATACTATAGTTTTAATATCATATTAGCACGAATCTTGAAGCAAATGGACGGAATCCGTTCGTCTCCTTCCTTGAGCCGACGGCCCCGATTTGCTCTTCCTGGGCCGACTTCAAGCGGCTGCCGCCGGCCACCCAGCCCCTTCCCCGGCCGGCCACCGACACCACTCCGTTCATGGATGTGGTGGCTACCCCCAGCCGGCGGCACGACCACCGGAGAGGCGTTTTCCGACGGTTCTACAAGGTTGTTTTTTTGGCCGAAATCCATGAAAACCAGGATTTGGATCGGGCTCAATTGAGCCCGAACCTTACACCTAACGAATGCTACGATCTACCCGTGAGTTAAGGAGACGAGGAGGACCTTCCTGGCGGCCTGAATGCGGGAGGAACGGCGGGATGCCATTGTCGACGGCGGCGGCGCTCGGCTTCTGCAACAACACAGTGGGTCGGCCTGTTCCCTCCCAGTAAGAGCTCGAAAATGTTCCCCTCTGCCCACTGATGATGTTTAAATGGACAATTGGGGAGGTCGACTGGTTCTTCAATGCCCATCAAGCACCATTAAAGTGTGGCTCGGGTTGAGTGGGGGGGGGGGGGCTAAATCTACCCCTTGGTGGCCGGGAAACGGCTGGAATCAACTCCTATTCCCTAGAGGAGTTGATTGCAGCCATAAAGGGTGGCTGTTGACCTCCTTTGGCCGGTTCCCACCCTTCCCTTCCTCTCCCCCAACTTTCTCTCTCCACCATTATCATGAAAGGAAGCTCCATTTCTCTCTCCTAGTCACCCATATTGACTGGTCAACTCCATAGGATATGTGCAACCCACTTAATCATAATAATTATGAAAAGTGAGATTAGTCTAAGGGAAGAATGGCTTGAGCTTGGGTTAGCCCATTTGGGCTAGGTTTGACTTGGCTTGGGCTAGGGTTGACTTGGGTCAATTTGATCATTTGGGTTGACCCCAATGGGTCCTTGGTGACCCATTGGCCTTCCCTAAGGTCCATGTAGGGTTGGGTAGGGTAAACTTGGCACATTGGAGGTCACTTGACCCTTAGTAAGGGCACCTTGACCACTTTGGGTCTTGAGCTGACTTGGGTCAACTTAGCCACTAGGTTTGACTCCAATGGGTCCCTAGTGAACCTTTGACCTCACTTTGGGTTTAGGAAGCCCTGAGTAAGGTTGGTTGGGCACCTTGGTGGTCACTTGACCCTTAGTTAGGGCTTTTTGACCAAATTAGGGGGTTAGAGTTGACTTGGGTCAACCTGACCATTTGGGTTGACCCCAAGGGGTCCTTGGTGACCCCATGGCTTCCCCTGAGGTCTAGGAATGGGTATGTAGGGTTAACTTGCACTTTGAAGGTCACCTACCCTTAGTTAGGGTACTTTGACCAGATGAGGGGCCTAAGTTGACTTGGGTCAACTTGGTCTCTAGGGCTGAACCCAATGTGTCCTTGGTGACCCATTGACCTCACTTTTGGGTTAGGAGGTCATGGGTGGGGTCTACTTGGCTAGGGGAAGGTCAATTGACCCTAAGTAGGCTAGTTTGACCCATTTAGTGTTAAGGTTGACTTGGGTCAACTGAGTCTCTTTGATTGACCCCAATGGGTCCTTATGGCTCTAATGGGCCTCCCAAAGTATTAGGGGGTGTAGTGGTGGGGTCTTGGGGTCAAGGTGTAGCCCCATGGTCATCCTAAACTATTGTTCAGAATTCTACTATTTGCAGACTATGATGATTTCCAACTTCATGTCTAAGCTCACTTGGTCTTCTTGAACTTCCTAGGGTTTTGTCATGACCTTGTCATGATAAAAACACTCTTAGGGGTCTAGTTGGAAATGGGATGTTACAAATCCCAATAAACAAAATAAAGATTTCATCCCCGAAATCAAGGTTAAGCCTACGGGAATTTCTACCGAATAAAAGAAATTTGAAACATCCCATCACGATGCTACGTTCGCTAAATTAGGATTAAAGGGAAACTTAAACCTATGACCAATTCGCCCAATTGATGAAGTCAAGATCCCAATAAACAAAAGATTAGTCTCTACTCTTCCTAGAGCAGCCCTACTATTTTAAAGCAGAAATAAATTTAAAGGACATCTTCGCCCAAGGGGTTTGGGGTGTGTTGGTATACCTGACTGAACAGCTCTGGGTATTTTTGTCGAATCAGGTCCTGCGGTTCCCAGGTATGCTCCTCCTGGCCGTGGTTCCTCCACAGGACTTTGACTAATGGAACCTTCTTGTAATGCAAGATCCGTACTCCTCGGTCGTCGATGTAACGCCCCTGAATTTTTCGGCAATTATTTAAATCCTCGTTTGGCATTACATTGGCGCATTTCCGGCTCGTGCCGTTGTTAGAGTACCTCGTTAGGTGTTCTTAGTGCTCGTAGCCTGTTTGCATGGTTCCCCAGCTAGCCGGAGTCTGTTTTGGAGACTCGGCTGAGCCTCTCAGGGAATGCTTGTGCTTTGGGGGTGAGTTAGCCCGAGTGTGTGGTCGTCGGAGGTTGTGTCCGACTTTGCCGATTTTTTGTAGCCCGAGTGTTTAGCTACGGTGCGATTTGTTCGGAATCCGAGAGCGTTAATTTTCGCGTCATTTCGACGGTTGCTAGTTAGCGAGTCGCCATTTATGTGAGCGTACTTTCATGTTTACACATTTAGGGCATAACGCGTGATTTAAACGTGCAAGGTTCTAATAATTTCGGCGCGTGTCTATGTTTATGTGTTAGTATGTATAAATATATATATATATATATTTATATATATATATATATATATATATATATATATATATATAATGTGTGTGTATGTATATATATATATATATATATATATATAATATATATATATATATATATATATATGTGTGTGTGTGTAAGTGAGAGTATTAATGTGCATATAGGTGTTAATTTATATGAGATGATAATTATAGTGGACTACTTGGTGTTTAGTTAATAGGGTCGATTAGGGCTGTTTTTACGCTTAGGCCAACTAAGTTAGGTTAGGGTTTATATGGAGTTTTCATAGGGTTTATATATATATATATAATATAAATATATATATATATATTATTAGAGTTCCATTAGGTTATTCACCCCCCCCCCCCCCCCCCCGCCAAACCCGATGCAGGCAGAACCCGAGCGAAAGGCGACATCAGGCGAAAGCCCCGCGCTGCTCCGACCGCCCGTTCGCCGCCCATTTTCACCCGAATTCTTCGTTTGAGACCGGATCCGAGCTCCTCTAGGCTAGACCTTCGTTCCGAGATAACGTTTTTTGGGATTTATCCATCTCTTTTGCCCGATCGGTAGGTTAGGTTTGCATTTTTTCCTGGTTTTTATGGTATTGTTCTTCCCCGGTTGGGTTGTCCAGGAAGCTTTGTAATCTTGGTTGCTTAAGGCCGGCATTTAGGAGCATAGGTGCTGCCCGTTTGCTTTGGTGGCCGGAGGTTTGGAAGAGGTTGCGTTGGTCGGCCCTTGCTAGACCAGTTTTGTCCAGATTTTTCATAGGATTTCGCTGTGATCTTGTCCTATTGGGAAGAACATTGCTGGCCGTACTCCTCCATAAGCCAAGGCAAGTTTTCCCTTGACAAAGTAATGTTTTCATGCTTAAATTTGGTTGCTTGATTCCATGAGTGGTTGGTTGTTCTTGGCTTGGTATATGAAATTAAGATCGGTGTTTTATTTCCCTCATTTGATTTTCCATACCTTGTTAACTTGCGGTTTTCCTTAGGTGTAAATGGTGTTTATGGTTTTGTTTCCCCTTTTACTAGTTCAAGAGTTTATTAATAGTTGCCCCGTGGTTGTTCTACAAAAAAACGGATCGGTATTAAACCACCCAAGTTGATTGTTTAGGGGTCGAATCTAGTTAAATTTTCATGGTGGTAGCAAGTTAATTATTAAATTTTCATGGTGGTAGCAAGTTAATTATTACATGTTCATGGTGGTAGCAAGTTGATTATCCGGGTTTGTACCAAGCTAACCGCTTAGGTTTAGTTGGAGACCAAACTACTTGGTTATAGTTGATATTACACTGTTGTTAAACGTTTAGTACCGAATTTCTTGCATAAATTTAGTGTCGTGTCGTTTCAATTTATTCGTGCCAAGCTACTTGGTTGGGGAAACTCGACGTTTAGCCGTCGGTTGGTACTTAGGGTTCTTAGGTGGGGTGCTCTAGTTGGAATAGGGTTGTGGTGACTTCTTGGTGGTTCACGGAACTACCAGTAAGGGTTTTCTCCAAGTCACTTAGTGCTGGAGTAGGATGTGATTTTTGAGGTGGGTCGGACCGATGCCGCCACCCTTGTTCTACTTCTTGTCTTATTAAGACAATATGAGCTGTTTGGTTGAGTTGGACTGATGCCACCACCACAGCACCTTGAGATGTTCAGGCCTGTTAGACGTGGTTGGACCGTTGCCACCAGTCTAGGCCCTTATTTCTGATTTTGTCCATCTCCAGCATTAGGTGACTCTTTCTGCTCTAGCTTCATGCTAGGATTTATTTATTTTGCTAATCCTTCTTGCAGAGATTTGAAAGGCTTGACTTCACCCGTGCACTTGGTGCACCCCTTTTTACTCACTCATGGCGAGTATTTTTCCTTCACTTGTTTACTTTAGCTCTTACCTGTTACACTTCTTCCTTATACTACTGTTTCATTTTCGTATATATATATATTGCTTTGCTGAGGCGTTCTTTTCTTTGAATGCCTCGGGTTCAAGTTTATAGTCGACTGTGCGGCTAGGGTTCTTCTGGAATTTGCTAGTGCTATAGCTGCTGCTGAGTTTTCTTTTCCTCACTCCTGGGAGGTAGTTTCTTTAGACTTGTAGTACAGATATGCCTACTCACCAGTGGGTTCGTGTTAGTTGTTGGTGCCCACTAGTGGTTTCTCTTTTAGATGCTTTGTACTTTGCTTATACTGCTAGATTTCCTGTTTTGGAGTTTATTAAACTTGCTTTTGGGATGATTTATGTTAGGTTGCTAGTTACTTTAAAACCTATAAAAGAAAATAATTATTATATCAAAAACATAGACAACATGTTTTCCTTTCTAAAAAGCTTAATCACTACTTTCAAACCACGTAAAAGGTCATTTTCTATATATATCATATAAGTTAATTCTAGGGTCTTGCATAGTCCTAGGTGTCCCCTGGGGACGTTTATGCATTCTCTTAGGATGTTAAAAAAATGAATAAAGTATTTTTCCGCTACGTATAAGTATAATTTTGAAGGGTGGACTAGTTGATCCACGAAGCCGAGGGATACGGCCTCTAAAATATAATTGATTTCACATCATTAAAGCTTTTGAACTTTCATAGTCTTAGTAGTTGGTGGTTGCCTGAGCGTCGGCAGTTATCCCCTGTCCGACGTGGCATCACAACGCGCGTTTTCTTCTACTCTGATACTTCTTAATTTCGGAGAAAATGCGGGTTGTGACAGTTGGTATCAGAGGGAGGTTGCTTGACAATTTGTCGGGCAACCTTTCTTTTAGGTATTAGAAGTTTAGCATCATGTCATACACACACCGATATGTCATCAGCACGTCTTGGCTGAAGCACGAACACTACACTCATAGCATAACATGAAGTATACGGAGCATATTATGTTGTATGGGATGCATAATATGTGTTCGTATATGGATCCACCATAGGAGGCAACATGTGAGGGTTATGTAGTATGGGATGCATAACCTCACCACATGAATGCGACTAGCACGTTTTCTTTTTCGTTGCATGAAAATGTTATGTAGTATGGGATGCATAACATTTTCATGTGTACTCCGCTCATAACATGCATTAGGGATTTTTTTTAGATTGCATAGCACAATCATGCATAGCATAACATTGCATAAGCACAACGTGCCAAGCTAAGGGCTTGCTCGATGACATATGTACACACATGGTTTTGAGTCAAAAAGAATATAAATTCATGCATTCTCGATTTAGGCACAAGAGTTTGTTTGATGGTGGTGAACCATCTTAGGTTAAGCATGACATTATTTCCTCTGTATAAAAATATATATATACATATATAAAAACCCCAGAGCAAGTTGGTAGTGAAAGCAAGTACTTATGTAGGTTTGTCTGTACCTGTTTGTTTTGTCCTAGTAGTTGAACTAGGTTCTGATGATTGCTTGTTTGTTCTTTTTAGTATGGCGCCTAAGCGTAAAGTGGCGAGGTCGACTCCCCAATCTGAGGGCGAGTCTTCTGGTGCTCAAAGCGGTGCAGTTATGGAAAGTCTGAGGCAGAGCAATGAGGCTCTATCGGGGCAGATGGTGGACGTTCAGTCTCAGATCCAGTCCCTGATATCTGTGGTGGCAGGACTAGCACCGAGAGCGCAGGACCTGCTGCGGGTTTAGCTGTTCTCGCACCTCCTGCACCCCCAGCCCCTTTGGTGCCTCCAGTGGTGGTGCCCCCGGAGATGGCTTTCATCACTCAGTT
Source organism: Platanthera guangdongensis (assembly GCA_039583875.1). Lineage (NCBI taxonomy): Eukaryota > Viridiplantae > Streptophyta > Magnoliopsida > Asparagales > Orchidaceae > Platanthera > Platanthera guangdongensis. Next base: position 17,745,216 of record CM077153.1, on the reverse strand, counting down.
CCAGCGATTGCGACCCCCTACCTACGATGGTAAGGAGGACTTCATGATATTGGATTACTGGTTGATTTCCATAGAAGAAATGTTTCATTACTCTGGAGTGTCTGAGGATCAGAAGGTGATGCTGGCCGCCTATCAGCTGAAGGGGTTAGCGAAGAGCTGGTGGATGAGGGAGAAGGAGGGAATGGTAGGGGGAAGCACTTGGGCTTCCTTCAAGGAGATCTTGATGCGGAAATTTCTACCGTCAGTGGAGCGAGACAGGCTGATGAATGACTTCTTGCATCTGAAGTAGAGGCAGCTCTCAGTCAGCGAGTATGAGATTGAGTTTAGCAAGCTCAGTCGCTTTGCCCCTAGTTTGGTGAGCTCAGAGGAGGATAGAGCGAAGCGTTTCCTCGGTGGCCTGCGGAGCGATGTACAGCAGCTAGTGGTGGCTCATGGAGCGGTGAGTTATGCTGGGGCAGTGGAGGCCGCTTTGAAGGTAGAGGCCATCGAAAACGCGAAGCAAAGAGGACAGCAGGCGAGGAATGAGAAGAGGAAAGTTGTTGAAGCAAAGAACCCCCAAGTGCCCGGTGCTCCTTCGGGGAAGAGGAGCAAGGAGGTTTGTAGTTTTTGTGGCCGGTCGGGCCATCCTGCTGAGAGATGTTTCAAGAGGGCGGCGGCGCAGAAGGAGCATGTGCATGCTATTCAGGGTGCTCCCAGGCAGAATGTGGTGTGTACTCTGTGCAAGAAAGAGGGGCATGAGGTTGCGCGTTGCTGGTTGAAGGACAAGGTCTGCTACCAGTGCGGACATAAAGGTCATTCCAAGGCCCGATGCCCGCAGCTCCAGTCTGTGCACTGACCAGTTCCTCTTCAGGCGTTGCCACCGCCTCAGTCTACGGATAGAGGCAAAGGGAAGCTGAATGTGATATCTTCAGCGGAGGCTCAAACTTCGATGCAAGTCATTTCAGGTAAACCTTCTCGCTAGTCTTTTACTTCCATTGTAGATTATTTTGGTTCTTGTTTTCTTAAATGATTGTGCAATTTTTTCCCTGTTATATTCATATAGGGAGTTTTAAGATAAAGAACTGTTGGGCGCGCATTCTCTTTGACTCAGGTACTACCCACTCATTTGTGGCTAGGGTCTTTGTAGAGCGGTGCCAGCTGGTTCTTGATCGTGTCGGTGATGCCTTTTGCGTCAAATTCCCCTCGGGTGATTCCGTGATATTAGATCAGGGCATTCTGGATTGTCCTATTATGTTGGGGGATTTCCCAGCCAAGGCAGATCTGAAGGTTATAGACTTGAAAGATTTCGACGTCATCCTGGGTATGGATTGGTTGTCCAGATACGATGTAGTGATCCAGTGCAGGGGTAAGTGCTTGGATTTCAAGAAGGACAATGGTCAGCCTGGGAGTATTTATGGCGATCCGCGCCAGGCCTCTCCGGTGATTTCTGCGGTATGTGCTCAGAGGTTATTCAGTTCTGATTGTTTTGCTTGCTTAGTCTCAGTGCTGGGGACTGTTAGCAGTGTGCTGCTGATGCATGAGGTTCCTGTTGTCCGTGAATTTTCTGATGTGTTCCCTAGCGACCTTCCCGGTCTTCCCCCTGTCAGAGATGTCAAGTTCGTGATTGATTTGGAGCCGGGTACGCGTCCTATTGCTAAGGCGCCGTACCGGATGGCCCCGCGAGAGCTGGAGGAGCTGCGTACCCAGCTGGATGAGTTATTGGAGAAGGGTTTCATAAGGCAGAGCTCATTGCCATGGGGTGCACCCGTTCTCTTTGTGAAGAAGAAAGATTGTTCGATGCGCCTTTGCATCGACTATAGGGAGTTGAACAAAGTCACCATCAAGAATAGGTATCCCCTGCCCAGAATCGACGACTTATTCGATCAGTTGCGTGGTAGCTCTGTGTTCTCCAAGATTGACCTTCGATCAGGATATCATCAGCTCAGGATCCGGGAGTCGGGCATTCCACGGACGGCTTTCCGATCGAGGCGTGGACATTTCGAATTCCTAGTTATGTCTTTTGGGTTGACCAACGCGCCTTCAGCATTCATGGACATGATGAACCGGGTGTTCAAAGATTTTCTGGACAAGTTTGTGGTCGTGTTCATAGACGTCGTTCTGATTTACTCACGGAATGCTGCGGAGCATGATCAGCACTTGCGGTTGGTGTTATCTGCCTTGAGAGATCATCAGTTGTACGCCAAGTTGAGCAAATGTGAGTTCTGGTTGCCTCAGGTGTCCTTCCTGGGTCATGTGGTGAACAATGATGGCATTTCAGTGGACCCGGTGAAGATTTCTGCAGTGATGGATTGGCATAGGCCGAGCACACCCAAGGAGATTAGGAGCTTCTTGGGGTTGGCCGGCTATTATAGAAGGTTTGTTGAGGGCTTTTATACCTTGGCAGCGCCCTTAACTAAGCTGACGCAGAAGCATGCAGCGTTCATCTGGAGCGAGCAGTGCGAGGAGGCCTTTCTGGAGCTAAAGAGGAGATTGTGCACTGCTCCTGTTTTGACATTGCTTACGGAGGGCAAGGACTATGATGTTTATGTGGATGCCTCGCATGTTGGGCTCGGAGGCGTGTCGATGCAAGAGGGGAAGGTGATCGCGTATGGGTCGCGGCAGTTGAAAACTCATGAGCGGAATTACCCTACGCATGACCTCGAGTTTGCGGCGGTGATTTTTGCGTTGAAGCTGTGGAGGCATCTACTCTATGGGGCCCAGTGCAGGATTTTCACAGATCATAAGAGCCTGAAGTACGTGTTTACACAGAAGGAGCTGAATCTGCTCCAGCGGCGGTGGCTAGAGTTTGTGGCCGATTATGACGTAGAGATCCAGTACCATCCAGGCAAGGCCAATGTGGTGGCCGACGCCCTGAGCCGCAAGACAGGGAAGATCTTCAACCTCACGGCGGACTGTTTAGTGGAAGAGTTCTTGTTGATGGACATCTCCGTGGGGTGCTATGATTTGCAAAGCAGTTTGGCAGTGGCAGAGCCATCTTGGATTTCACTCACCAGATTGCACCAGAAGGATGATCCGGATTTGTTACACCTGTACCTTAGGGCTGAGAGAGGGGAGTTGCCGGATTTCTCCATCGATGATTCGGGTACCTTGAAGTACCGCGACAGGTTTTGCATCCCCGCGGTTGGAGACATCAGGAGTATGGTATGCAAAGAGGCTCATGGATCCAGTGTTGCCTACCACCCAGGATCCACCAAGATGTATCATGATTTGAAGCAGATCGCCTGGTGGTATGGTATGAAGAGGGATATAGCTCGGTATGTTTCGGAATGTTACACTTGCAAGAGGGTGAAGGCCGATCATGGGAGGCCTGGTGGAAAGTTGACTCCTTTGGAGGTCCCGACTTGGAAGTGGGAAAGTATCTCCATGGACTTCATTACGGGCTTACCAAGATCTCCAAGGGGATTTGATTCAGTTTGGGTGATCGTGGACCGGTTCACGAAGTGTGCGCACTTCGTACCTTATAAGATCGACTACCCGATGAAGAATATAGCAGAGTTGTATTTGAGCGAAGTCATCCGATTGCATGGAGTTCCCGTGAGTATCATTTCAGACCGAGACTCCAGATTTACTTCCCGTTTCTGGAAGAGTTTGCAGGAGGGTTTGGGTACAGACTTGAGATATTCTACCGCTTACCACCCTCAGACAAATGGGCAGACCGAGCGGGTGAACCGGATTGTGGAGGATATGATCAGGTGCTACATTCTAGACCACGGTGGAGCATGGGATGAGCGTTTGCGGCTCATGGAGTTTGCCTACAATAACAGTTACCAAGAGAGCTTGCAAATGGCTCCCTTCGAGGCATTGTATGGGAGGCGCTGCAGAACTCCGTTGTTTTGGACGGAGGCTGGTGAGAGGCCTTTATTGGGTCCTGATGCTCTAGAGGAAATGGAGGTTGTTGTGAAGCTCATTCGGGAAAAGCTTTGGTTAGCTCAGGAGAGATATGAGAAGAACGCCAACCGGCGTAGGTCCGATTTGGAATTTTCGGTGGAGGATTTGGTTTTCTTGAAGGTGTCTCCGATGGTTGGAGTGAAGAGGTTCGGCAAGAACCATAAGCTGGATCCGAGGTACGTGGGCCCATTCAGAATTTTGGAGCGTATTGGTGTGGCAGCATATAGGTTGGATCTACCAGCCAACTTCCCGGGCGTACATAATGTTTTTCATGTAAGCCAGCTGCGGAAGTGTGTGCGGAGCAGTGGGCAAGTCTTGGATATCGTGCCATAGTTGGAGCCCAACCTCTCGTATGTTGAGGTGCCGGTCCGCATCTTGGATACTCAGGATCGGGTGCTGCGATCAAAGTCTATCCCGATGGTGAAGGTTCTTTGGAAGAATCAAGATTTGGAAAGTGCGACTTGGGAGCTAGAGTCGGCTATGAGGGAGGCTTACCCTCGCCTGTTCTCCTGATTTGTTGGGTATGTTTTCTTCCTAGTAACTTTTATTTTGTTACTTTCCTTCTATAGTAGAGGTAGTGTACGTAAAGTTTCGGGACGAAACTTTCTTTTAGGGGGAGTGACTGTAACGCCCCCGATTTTTTCGGCAATTATTTAAATCCTCGTTTGGCGTTACGTTGGCGCATTTCCGGCTCGTGCCGTTGTTAGAGTACCTCGTTAGGTGTTCTTAGTGCTCGTAGCCTGTTTGCAGGGTTCCCCAGCTAGCCGGAGTCTGTTTTGGAGACTCGGCTGAGCCTCTCAAGGAATGCTTGTGCTTTGGTTCGGGTGAGGTTAGCCCGAGTGTGTGGTCATCGGAGGTTGTGTCCGACTTCGCCGATGTTTTCGTAGCCCGAGTGTTTAGCTACGGTGCGGATTTGTTCGGAATCCGAGAGCGTTAATTTTCGCGTCATTTTGACGGTTGCTAGTTAGCGAGTCGCCATTTATGTGAGCGTACTTTCATGTTTACGCATTTAGGGCATAACGCGTGATTTAGACGTGCAAGGTTCTAATAATTTTCGGGTGCGTGTCTATGTTTATGTGTTAGTATGTATATATATGTGTAGATGTGTGTGGGTATGTATATATATATATATATATATATATATATATATATATATATATATATATATATATATATATATATGTGTGTGTGTGTGTGTGTGTGTGTGTGTAAGTGAGAGTATTAATGTGCATATAGGTGTTAATTTATATGAGATGATAATTATAGTGGACTACTTGGTGTTTAGTTAATAGGGTCGATTAGGGGCTGTTTTTACGCTTAGGCCAACTAAGTTAGGTTAGGGTTTATATGGAGTTTTCATAGGGTTTATATATATATATATATATATATATATATATATATATATATATATATATATATATATATATATATATATATATATATATACTATTAGAGTTCCATTAGGTTATTCCCCCCCAAACCCGACGCAGGCAGAACCCGAGCGAAAGGCGACATCAGGCGGAAGCCCCGGCGCTGCTCTGACCACCCGTTCGCCACCCATTTTCACCCGAAATCTTCGTTTGAGACCGGATCCGAGCTCCTCTAGGCTAGACCTTCGTTTCGAGGTAACTTTTTTTGGGATTTCTCCATCTCTTTTGCCCGATCGGTAGGTTAGGCTTGCGTTTTTTCTTGGTTTTTATGGTATTGTTCTTCCCCGGTTGGGTTGTCCAGGAAGCTTTGTAATCTTGGTTGCTTAAGGCCGGCGGTTTAGGAGCATAGGTGCTGCCCATTTTCTTTGGTGGCCGGAGGTTTGGAAGAGGTTGCGTTAGCCGGCCCTTGCTAGCCCAGTTTTGTCTAGATTTTTCATAGGATTTCGCTGTGATCTTGTCCTATTGGGAAGAACATTGCTGGCCGAACTCCTCCATAAGCCAAGGCAAGTTTTCCCTTGCCAAAGTAATGTTTTCATGCTTAAATTTGGTTGCTTGATTCCATGAGTGGTTGGTTGTTCTTGGCTTGGTATACGAAATTAAGATCGGTGTTTTATTTCCCTCATTTGGTTTTTCATACCTTGTTAACTTGCGGTTTTCCTTAGGTGTAAATGGTGGTTATGGTTTTGTTTCCCCTTTTACTAGTTCAAGAGTTTATTAATAGTTGCCCCGTGGTTGTTCTACAAAAAACGGATCGGTATTAAACCACCCAAGTGGATTGTTTAGGGGTCGAATCTAGTTAAATTTTCATGGTGGTAGCAAGTTAATTATTAAATTTTCATGGTGGTAGCAAGTTAATTATTACATGTTCATGGTGGTAGCAAGTTGATTATCCGGGTTTGTACCAAGCTAACCGCTTAGGTTTAGTTGGAGATCAAACTACTTGGTTATAGTTGATATTACACAGTTGTTAAACATTTAGTACCGAATTTCTTGCATAAATTTAGTGTCGTGTCGTTTCAATTTATTCGTGCCAAGCTACTTGGTTGGGGAAACTCGACGTTTAGCCGTCGGTTGGTACTTAGGGTTCTTAGGTGGGATGCTCTAGTTGGAATAGGGTTGTGGTGACTTCTTGGTGGTTCACGGAACTACCAGTACGGGTTTTCTCCGAGTCACTTAGTGCTGGAGTAGGATGTGATTTTTGAGGTGGGTTGGACCGATGCCGCCACCCTTGTTCTACTTCTTGTCTTATTAAGACAATGTGAGGTGTTTGGTTGAGTTGGACTGATGCCACCACCACAGCACCTTGAGATATTCAGGCCTGTTAGACGTGGTTGGACCGTTGCCACCAGTCTAGGCCCTTATTTCTGATTTTGTCCATCTCCAACATTAGGTGACTCTTTCTGCTTTAGCTTCATGCTAGGATTTATTTATTTTGCTAATCCTTCTTGCAGAGATTTGTGAGGATTGACTTCACCCGTGCACTTGGTGCACCCCTTTTTACTCACTCATGGCGAGTATTTTTCCTTCACTTGTTTACTTTAGCTCTTACCTGTTTCACTTCTTCCTTATACTACTGTTTCATTTTCGTATATATATATTGCTTTGCTGAGGCATTCTTTTCTTTGAATGCCTCAGGTTCAGGTTTATAGCTGTAACACCCCCTATCCGTCGCATAGTATATAGCAGTAGGTCCGGCCGGGGCCCGACGCCATATACCACAGACAGACCGGGTGGTTACGTATGGAAACCATCCAACCAATCTCAACGTCCTACACAGAGCATTCTAGCGAAAGCAGTTTATAAAGTTGTAAACAAGAACCCAGCATCAAATCACGAATGTCCACTAATACAAAATAGGAATGTTATACAAAATACTCAAAACAGCCTTAAGGCCTTACAAAATGGTTCACTTGAATATTACATGTTTTACAAACCACGGCGCGCAGGCCGGTCATACATGAATAAAACAGTAAACACTTCTACTTGGGCCTTCGAGGGCCGGCTTCGCAAAAAGGGCTTTAGCCCGCTATTGACCGCTTGGTCCAGCTGCACCTGCAAGCAACAAACCACCGCACGGTGGCAAAACAAGGCAACAGTCAGCAATGCTGACCAAATTATAACGATCCCGCCCCCAACTCAGGGCGGCGATGCTCCTTCCCTGCATTTCATTAGCATAAGCGAGTAATATAAAACCCTAGCCATAACATCACAGACTTTGGCTCGTACGGCCACACGCCCCGTGCACTCAGGGCACATTCTCGGTGAACCGGTCGATGTCACGTCAATTAAAGCCATTAACGTTCCGGACTCACCACCGCCACTAAGACGGCCAAACCTATGAGCAATTTGTCTTCTTGGCATGGGTCACGTCAATTTAAGCCATTGACCGCCGAAGACTCACATCTATGCCAACGGTGAGTGCCACGTAACCTTAGGTCTCTCTAACCGAACGACATAAAGCGGGTACGGTTCCATCTAACCCGTGCTCACTTCGCAACGACAATTTAAGCCATTTGTGCGGGTCAAACTTTCGCCGAGTCCCATTCTACCGCAAGTCACATAACTCAGTTATGTTCGAGTTGGCTCTCAGGCCACCAAGTTGGAAAGATCTCGTATCCGCCCTGTTTTCCGGGTGCAACTTTGGGTTAATACCCAAGGCTCCCTGCTGCAATCTACCGCGTAGAAAACCCGAAAACAAATAATAGCACGGAGTCTTCTCCGGCCTTATGCAATGCAACATCACCGATCCAGACTAACATGTCCGGGTAGGCTTCACACATCATGCCTATGTCCATTCTCGCATACGGACTCTAAACAACGGGGACTTCACATATCTACCCGAAGGAACGCCTCCAACTCTCTGCAAACTCGCGAGAGCGGGCTCCCTATGCTATGAAAGAGAGCTATTCATGCTCAAGATGAGGATCGTTACCCTTGAGTTCCTCTTTGGCGCCATTGAAAAGTAATCGGATGGAAATCACCGCACTTGTGTTGCCTCCGTGGATCCGGAGTCGGCTCGCGATTCGGAGCTCCGAAGCTCCTCCAATGGCGGGATCTAGTTCTTCTTCCTCCAATGGCTCTCCTCTTTCTCCAAGGACTTGGAAAGAGAACAAGGTAAGAAAGTGATGGATTTCTTAGTCAACTCACGGGTATATCCTCTCAGGAACAACCCCCAGCCGTTGGATCTCAACCTAAGGAAACGAACGGCTTTGATTCGGGGCTGAAATGCCCAATCTGGACCGAACACGGCCTGGCACACGCCCGTGTCCAGGGCCGTGTGCCGCATTCGCCGTCAAAATCGAATCTCTTGGACCCTCACACGGGTATCGAACACGCCCGTGTTCGAGCTGACACGCCCGTGTTCCAGCTGACACGGCTGTGAGGCCGGCCGTGTACCCCATGATTTTCCCCCATTTTCAACCCGAGCACTGCACGAGTCCTAGGACACGCCCGTGTCCTTGCCCGTGTCACCTTGACACGCCTGGGCCCCAGGCCGTGTACATGGTCTCGACATTTCGTCGCGTGCAGTTCGACGACTTGATGACACGGCCTTGGACACGCCCGTGTCCTAGGCCGTGTGCCTTGTCTCGACGATCGTCGAGCGAATCTCGACGACTTCCCCTGGACGATCGTCGACACGGGTCGACACGCCCGGTGACACGCCCGTGTCGCGGGCCGTGTGCCCATTCTCGACGATTCGTCGAGTATAACTCGACGACTCCGCGGCTAAGTGTCGACACGGGTCGACACGCCCTGCGACACGCCCGTGTCGCAGGCCGTGTGCCCATTCTCGACGAATCGTCGAGCATAACTCGACGACTTTCGCGGCTAAGTGCTGACACGCGCTTGACACGCCCGGGGACACGCCCGTGTCCCAGGCCGTGTGCCTTCAGCCAGAACCCAAACTGGCCCAAAACGTCCCCCTTCGCTCCTTTGAGTTTCGGGGCGTTACAACTCTCCCCCTCTTAAAAGAATTTCGCCCACGAAATTACATAAAGGAAAGACATACAAAAACAAAATTTGTACCTGAGCGGAACAACTCCGGATACTCGTCAAGCATAGTCTGCTCTCGCTCCCAAGAGAGCTCCTCACGACCGCAATTGTCCCACCGGACCTTCACCATCCTGATCTCTTTATTGCGTAGTCGCTTGACCTCCGAGTCCTCAATCCGCACGGGCTTGACCTTTGTCGTTAGCCCACTATCCACCGGCACTTGATCGACCGCGATCACTTGCGTAGGCTCTTGCACCGCCTTCCGAAGCACCGAAATGTGGAATACATCGTGTAAACCACTTAGCTCCACTGAAAGCTTCAACCTATAGGCCGCTTCTCCAACTCGCTCCAGAACCTCGAACGGTCCAAGGTACCTCGGGCTTAGCTTTTTCAATCGTCGCACCCGCGAGACACCCTTGAACGTCTTGATCTTTAAGTATACATAATCTCCCACAGCGAACTCCACGTTCCTGTGCTTGGCATTATAGTACTTTGCTTGCCGGTCCTGAGCGATATGCAACCTCTCCCGAATCGTTCTCACCAAAGAAGTAGCATCCTCCACTTCCGATCGCTTATACAACTTTGACTCACCCGTTTCTAACCAAGACAACGGCGTGCGACATTTCCTACCATATAGGGCCTCGAAGGGCGTCATCTGAATACTCGCGTGGTAGCTGTTGTTGTATGCGAACTCCACCAAATAAAGGTGGTCTTCCTATTGCTTTCCACAATCCAAGACACACATGCGGAGCATGTCTTCGATGGTTCTATTAACCCTCTCGGTCTGCCCATCCGTTTGCGGATGGGTGGCTGTGCTGAATTTCAACTTTGTTCCCAACATTTGTTGCACCAGCCTCCAATCATTGGACGTGAACCGCCCATCTCGGTCACTTACGATGCTGCGGGGCACACCTTGACGCCGTACTATGTTATCCACATAAAATGTTGCTAACTTCTCCACCGGATCATCCTTCCTATGCGGAATAAAATGCGACACCTTCGTTAATCGATCCACGACCACCCCAATGGCGTCGTTCCCCTTTTGCGACCTTGGCAAACCGTGCACAAAGTCCATAGAGATGTCATCGAATTTCCATTCCGGAATAGGCAAGGACTTAAGAAATCCTCCCGGCTTTTGGCACTCCGCCTTCACCAAGGCGCAAGTTTGGCACTTCGCTACGTAGAGCGCCACATCCTTCTTTAAACCCGGCCACCAAAATAGTTTCTTTACATCACGGTACATATTCGTGCTCCCCGGGTGAATCGAGTACTTGGTATGGTGCGCCTCGTACAACAACTCCACCCGTAAATTACCCACACTTGGGACGCACAAACGACCGTCTCTCCAAAGCAATTCGTCCTCCACGACGAATTGGGAATTTGACCCATCCAGAGCCTCTACCATGAACTGCTTCAGCACTTGATCGCTTGTCCACACAAACAATCCCCAACGCCTCCAACTCTCGCACCAACCGCTCAACTTGCACCGATAGCCAATTGGCTCGAGCTGGGGCTTGGCGACTCACCGCGTCAGCAACCGCATTCCCTTTATCAGGCGCGTAGTGGATCTTGAATGTATAGTCTCCCAAGAACTCCATCCATCTACGCTGCCGTATATTCAGATCCTTCTGATCAATCAGATGCTTCACGCTCTTGTGACCGGCGTAGAGATCCACTTTCACACCGTATACAATTATGCCTCCATAGCTTCAAGGCAAAACTCATGGCCATACGCTATTACGCTTCCGTGTTGCAGTAGCGCGCAACCCAAACCGCTGCCCTACGCATCAATAAAAATCTCATTGCCTTCGGTTCCACTTGGCGAAGTCAGCACAGGCGTCGTAGTCAACCGACATTATAACTCCTCAAAAGCTCGCGCGCACTCCGGCGTCCAAAAAAACTTATGCTCCTTCCTCGTCAAAGTAGTGATAGGTAACGCTATCCGCGAGAAGTTCTCCACGAAGCGCCTATAGTAGCCGGCAAGCTCCAGCAAACTCCGGACTTCCGCTACCGTAGCCAGCTCAGGCCACTCTCGTATCGCAACAATCTTCGTCGGATCTACTGCAATACCTTCCTTACTCATTACAAGACCGAGGACACCACTGAAGGTGACCAAACTCGCACTTCGAGAACTTGGTATATGACTGATTCTTCCTTATCGTCTCAAAACCAAGAGAAGATGCTTGAAGTGATCTTCCTTACTCTGCGAGTACACCAGACTATCGTCGACGAAGACGATCACAGAATGGTACAAGTACTCCCGGAAGGTCCTGTTCATCAAATCCACGAACACTGACGGCGCATTAGTCAGTCCAAACGGCATGACCGTAAACTCGTAGCGCCCGTGTCCTGTACTGAATGTTATCTTAGGGATATCACTCTCCCTTATCTATTTAGAGTACGCCGTTGACCCTACCAACTGATCACAAAGATCATCGATCCTTGGGATTGGGTACTTGCTCTTTTCCGTCAACTTGTCGACCTCCCGGTAATTAATACGCAGCCTCAACCTTCCATCCTTCTTCTTAATAAAGAGGGTCGGTGCGCTCCAAGGCGAAGGACTTGGACGCGCATACCCTTGCTCCAACAACTCTTAGAAGTTGCACCTTCAGCTCCGCCATTTCCTTAGGCGCTAGCCGATAAGGAGGGCGTGACACAGGCTTTGCACCTGGTACTAGCTCAAACATAAAATCTATCTTCCGCTGAGGCGGGGCTCCAGGAAGATCTGCGGGGAACACATCAGGGTATTCCGATACCACTGAAATATTAACCAACGCGGGTTTCGGCTTTGCAACCTCCACTACTGTATAGAACAACTCTACACTAGCACAAACCGCCTACACCACCTGAAGAGCAAACGCCAACGTCTTGCTCGACCTCTTCGAGCCCGTAAAGGTCATCTCACGGCTTGCTCCCGGCTTGACTTCCTTGCTACCGCATCTATATTGGCTTGCTGCTCCGAGAGCCAGCCCATGCCAAATATTACGTCAAACTCCCCTAGCGGTAGTAACGACGCTTGCAGATCGAACTCCTGATTCCCGATCCAAAACTAAGCGCAACCAATTCTACCCGCGCACAATGAGCACCATTGGACTATGACGCATCCAATTTGTCTCTTAGCATCGAAGGAGGTACTCCGACGCACAGTATAATTCCTAACCAAGGAATGCGAAGCTCCCTAAACGAACGGTGCTCTCGCAGATAAAGAAAGTCATAACAAGGCTTAACACCAGTAGTTCTAAGCTAACATGCACAAGGGCGACAAGTGTTTAAGGCAAAACTATCTTTAAACCATACCTGTCGTCACGACGGCGTGCTTCCACCAGGGCTTTAGGCACTCACGAGCATAATGCCCCAGCTCGCCACAGCTGAAACATGTGCCCGGGGTCTGACCCGTAGTCGCCCCAGAAGTACCAGAAGGGGCTGGACCCGAAGTCCTATGCTTCTTATACCATTTTCGATATACCGACTTTGAGGTGTTCGGCACCTTGACTGCTATTTCCTTTGCACTGAAGTCCTTGACTGCTCCTGACACAGCTTTCTTACCCTTCCGAGCACCATTCCAACAGTCTCGGGCAAAGTGCCCTTTCTTTCCACAAGTATAACAAGTGTAAGAAGCTTTACTAGTCGATTTCATAGCCCCTTTCTCCAGCATTCTGTCGGATGCAGCTCTTATGGGGTTTGTATAGTTCGATACCATGGTCGCTGGCATCGGGAGGGTCTTCCTCAACTCTGCCTCCAATGATCTAGCTGATTCCACCAAGGCTCGGAACCCCAATAACTTTGGTCCTAGTAGTAGAACTCGTAACTCGGCACGCAGGCCATTATAAAATCTATCGACTGTAGTTTGCTCGTTATCCAACTCGAAGCATGGGTAGAGACTTATCAGAAGAAATGCTTGCAAATATTCCTCAACCGTATGCGCTCCCTGCACTAAATGCATATTCAGCTGCTGCCCCAAAGGTCTACCAAAGGTCATCTGCTGCATCGCGCCCACCGGCGTTGAAGCCACAACAGGGGCGCAGGGTTGTACATTTCCTCCTAGCTGTGCACCCGTCACAGTGAACACCGCTTCTACGATCCTTCTAACTATTTCATATGAAGGAGGAGGCTCAAACACCTCACCGGGTGCACTATGCTCCTCAGAAACCGGACATTCTGGCTGTCCAGCACCGCTTCCGGTCACCTATAGTGGTACAAAACACCGTCAAGCGACCAAATAAAATTGCGAACAGCAATTATAGGAACACGCAGGTTCCTCAAACACGAGTATTTTCATTCCTAAGTGGACATTCATGGGTTCTTTTACCGTTATAACGATGACGCACACAATGTGCTCACCACCCCTTAAAAAGAATTCGTCCATGAATTCAGCTGAAGTCCGACCAAAACCAGTAGTCTGATACCAAATTGTAACACCCCCTATCCGTCGCATAGTATATAGCAGTTGGTCCGGCCGGGGCCCGATGCCATATACCACATACAGACCGGGTGGTTACGTATGGAAACCATCCAACCAATCTCAACGTCCTACACAGAGCATTCTAGCGGAAGCAGTTTATAAAGTTGTAAACAAGAACCCAGCATCAAAGCACGAATGTCCACTAATACAAAATATGAATGTTATACAAAATACTCAAAACAGCCTTAAGGGCTTACAAAATGGTTCACTTGAATATTACATGTTTTACAAACCACGGCGCGCAGGCCGGTCATACATGAATAAAACAGTAAACACTTCTACTTGGGCCTTCGAGGGCCGGCTTCGCAAAAAGGGCTTTAGCCCGCTATTGACCGCTTGGTCCAGCTGCACCTGCAAGCAACAAACCACCGCACGGTGGCAAAACAAGGCAACGGTCAGCAATGCTGACAAAATTATAACGATCCCGCCCCCAACTCGGGGCGGCGATGCTCCTTCCCTGCATTTCATTAGCATAAGCGAGTAATATAAAACCCTAGCCATAACATCACAGATGTTGGCTCGTACGGCCACACGCCCCGTGCACTCAGGGCACATTCTCGGTGAACCGGTCGATGTCACGTCAATTAAATCCATTAACATTCCGGACTCACCACCGCCACTAAGACGGCCAAACCTATGAGCAATTTGTCTTCTTGGCATGGGTCACGTCAATTTAAGCCATTGACCACCGAAGACTCACATCTATGCCAACGGCGAGTGCCACGTAACCTTAGGTCTCTCTAACCGAACGACATAAAGCGGGTACGGTTCCATCTAACCTGTGCTCACTTCGCAACGACAATTTAAGCCATTTGCGCGGGTCAAACTTTCGCCGAGTCCCATTCTACCGCAAGTCACATAACTCAGTTATGTTCGAGTTGGCTCTCAGGCCACCAAGTTGGCAAGATCTCGTATCCGCCCTGTTTTCCAGGTGCACCTTTGGGTTAATCCCCAAGGCTCCCTGCTACAATCTACCGCGTAGAAAACCCGAAAACAAACAATAGCACGGAGTCTTCTCCGGCCTTATGCAATGCAACATCACCGATCCAGACTAACATGTTCGGGTAGGCTTCACACATCATGCCTATGTCCGTTCTCGCATACGAACTCTAAACAACGGGGACTTCACATATCTACCCGAAGGAACGCCTCCAACTCTCCGCAAACTCGCGAGAGCGGGCTCCCTATGCTATGAAAGAGAGCTATTCATGCCCAAGATGAGGATCGTTACCCTTGAGTTCCTCTTTGGCGCCATTGAAAAGTAATCGGATGGAAATCACCGCACTTGCGTTGCCTCCGTGGATCCGGAGTCGGCTCGGGATTCGGAGCTCCGAAGCTCCTCCAATGGCGGGATCTACTTCTTCTTCCTCCAATGGCTCCCTCTTTCTCCAAGGACTTGGAAAGAGAACAAGGTAAGAAAGTGATGGATTTCTAAGTCAACTCACGGGTATATCCTCTCAGGAACAACCCCCAGCCGTTGGATCTCAACCTAAGGAAACGAACGGCTTTGATTCGGGGCTGAAATGCCCAATCTGGACCGAACACGGCCTGGCACACGCCCGTGTCCAGGGCCGTGTGCCGCATTCTCCATCAAAATCGAATCTCCTGGACCCTCACACGGGTATCGAACACGCCCGTGTTCGAGCTGACACGCCCGTGTTCCAGCTGACACGGCCGTGAGGCCGGCCGTGTACCCCATGATTTTCCCCCATTTTCAACCCGAGCACTACACGGGTCCTAGGACACGCCCGTGTCCTTGCCCGTGTCACCTTGACACGCCTGGGCCC
This sequence comes from Platanthera guangdongensis, assembly GCA_039583875.1. Lineage (NCBI taxonomy): Eukaryota > Viridiplantae > Streptophyta > Magnoliopsida > Asparagales > Orchidaceae > Platanthera > Platanthera guangdongensis. The sequence continues at coordinate 17,729,656 of CM077153.1, read as the reverse complement.
CAGGGCGTGTACATGGTCTTGACATTTCGTCGCGTGCAGTTCGACGACTTGATGACACGGCCTTGGACACTCCCGTGTCCTAGGCCGTGTGCCTTGTCTCGACGATCGTCGAGCGAATCTCGACGACTTCCCCTGGACGATCATCGACACGGGTCGACACGCTCGGCGACACGCCCGTGTCGCGGGCCGTGTGCCCATTCTCGACGATTCGTCGAGTATAACTCAACGACTCCGCGGCTAAGTGTCGACACGAGTCGACACGCCCTGCGACACGCCCGTGTCGCAGGCCGTGTGCCCATTCTCGACGAATCGTCGAGCATAACTCGACGACTTTCGCGGCTAAGTGCCGACACGCGCTTGACACGCCCTGGGACACGCCCGTGTCCTAGGCCGTGTGCCTTCAGCCAGAACCCAAACTGGCCCAAAACATCCCCCTTCGCTCCTTTGAGTTTCGGGGCGTTACAATAGCCGGCTGTGCGGCTAGGGTTCTTTTGGAGTTTGCTAGTGCTATAGCTGCTGCTGAGTTTTCTTTTCCTCACTCCTGGGAGGTAGTTTCTTTAGACTTGTAGTACAGATATGCCTACTCACCAGTGGGTTCGTGTTAGTTGTTGGTGCCCACTGGTGGTTTCTCTTTTAGATGCTTTGTACTTTGCTTATACTGCTAGATTTCCTGTTTTGGAGTTTATTAAACTTGCTTCTGGGATGATTTATGTTAGGTTGCTAGTTACTTTAAAACCTATAAAAGAAAATAATTATTATATCAAAAACATAGACAACATGTTTTCCTTTCTAAAAAGCTTAATCACTACTTTCAAACCACGTAAAAGGTCATTTTCTATATATATCATATAAGTTAATTCTAGGGTCTTGCATAGTCCTAGGTGTCCCCTGGGGACGCTTATGCATTATCTTAGGATGTTAAAAATGAATAAAGTATTTTTCCGCTACGTATAAGTATAATTTTGAAGGGTGGACTAGTTGATCCACGAAGCCGAGGGATACGGCCTCTAAAATATAATTTATTTTCACATCATTAAAGCTTTTGAAATTTCATAGTCTTAGTAGTTGGTGGTTGCCTGAGCGTCAGTAGTTATCCCCTGTCCGACGTGGCATCACAACGCGGGTTTTCTTCTACTCTGATACTTCTTAATTTCAGAGAAAATGCGGGTTGTGACAGTCGATCCGACCGGCTCTAAGCGAACTGACCGGTCTGAAGCTACCGGCCCTTCGGTGGTCAAAATATGCTACTCCGTGCATAGTAGAGCCCTCCTCAGTGAAGAAATGTGGAAGACGTCGTGCAGAGATGCCAGCTCTGGTGGCAACTCTAGCCTGTAGACTAGGGGTCCGATCCGCTCGAGGATCCTGTAAGGGCCCATATACCTAGGGCTGAGCTTCTTCCTCCGACCACGCACCCGTGAAACTCCATGCATGGGCCGGATCTTCAAAAACACTCGGTCCCCCACCTGAAACTCCACCTGACGATGCCGGGCGTCATAGTACTTAGCCTGTCTGCTCTGCGCCTCTAACATCCTGTCTCTGATCAGCCTCACCTGAGCCTCGGTGTCTTCGACAAAATCCGATCCCAACGCCTTCGGATCCTCATCCTGAATCTATGAAAGCGGAGTCCTACATCTCCTTCCGTAAAAGGTTGGAGAGTTGTGTTGAATGTCGTCCGAGAGCCCAGATAAGCCTGGACTGATCTTCTATCCTTGGACGTACACTATCCATCTTGATTCAGCACGATCATCTTGAGCACATCATGATAATGATCAACTACTCACAAAACTTATGAAACACTTACGGGAGTTTTCTTTCGGGTCAGGGTGACCGTAGATATCTCGGCCACTCTATCGTTGATGTTCCAATTATAATTATGCCCGGAGTGTGGATGAGGAATCGTATGTATGAAAATCCCTAATTATATCCTCGAACTTCCACTTTAACCGGGCAGTGACTGTAATAGTTTCCCAAAAGTTCTTGAACTTAACCTTCATCGGGCGACGGACCTCACCGTGCATCACAAAATCCATGACGCCCTTCTTCACTCCAGGGAGATACACGTTCCGAGATACACTTGGGACTTCCGGTGATTAATTTTCTCATTCATATGGATAGCCAACGACTCTATAAAATCTCCACTTCACAATCAGATTCTTATCCCTACAAATACGCCTGAGTAGCACCGAATGTGGTTTACGTCCATTTCACTATATTCACGACACAAAGTTTTCTAGACGAGGTCTAAGGGAAACCCACATCAATAACAAATTGCCCAATAAATAAAAGACAAGCCCCCAATAAACAAAAGATAATCCCCTACCTACCTTGGGCTAAGTATCTTTGATATTATAATGTTATATCCGTCCTAGCTGGGTGCACAATCCCTAGGGCATCAATCTTCGACTTGTGGTTCCAACCTGAAAACTGTTGATATACTCCATACTTTAAACTCTCAGAGTAACATTTACGACAACCTCATCTGGGTCAAAAAGTTCCCAATCCCAACTGGGTCTCTTCCGAACTTGAATTCCTATCCGACCTTCGGTGTTTGTCGCGGTGGTGGTCTCCAGGTAGTCTTGTTACTGGTATGAGGGTTGAGACTATGTGTCTTCTACTATTCTGCTAATAGATTATTGAACTCAATTCTCCTTAAAGCAGTCCTTCTAATTTGAGTAATCCTTGATAAGGACCTTAGGGCTACCTGAGTTTATGGCTTAGGTAGCCATTCTCGTGTTATACTCCTCTTTTATTCTCTTTAGGTATCTCCTTAGCTTAACCAAGTTCATACCCAAAGTCTATTTCAGACTAGGGCATACTATAAGTTACTGTGGTTAGTCATGTATCCTAGTGGGTTGAGTCTAACTCGTTGACTAGAGAATTATAAGACGAGATCTTCGCAGCCTAAAGTGCTCCCTGCTAGGGGCAAGGTTTGCCGCAGGCTACAAAGAAGAATTCCAATTGTTAGATAGCGTACAAATGGAAAGAATGGACAAGATAAAGTGGAATTTTAAATGTGATTTCCCTTATGGGCACACCACTGCTTCCGCTCCTTAGTTTGTCCCCAAACTAAACTCGTGCGGGGGTGACCCAGGGGTTGTGGACTCTTACTTTTCGATCGAGGTTTGCTTTGATACCACTTGTAAGACCCTCCTTTTTTTCTTGTAAAACACCGGGGTCTTAGGCCCAGAACAGCCGTTTTGCGGTGACTCCTTCACGCCCTGAAGGGTCATCACCACAAAGCGCTGATTCTGTCGGCCAATTTGATCACAGAAAAGTAGCACAATAAAGTAAATGCAAACTAGCAGTCCACAGATAATCACATATCATAAAGATAATCTCCACGAAGGGAGTGTCCACAGAAAAACACATCAGAGTACTAAAATATGGGCTTATGCCCGGTACATCATGTCCTCACTACAAATCACTCATGCGAAAGCAAATGCTAAAAATCTACTCAAGGTCGAGACTCACAGTCCCGGTTGTATGAACTCCGGAGCTAGACTGCCCCATCTCCAAGCGCACCGGTCTCTGGGGCTGCTTCTCCATGCTGGGCTCCACGATTCCCTAAAATGATGCAATTCGAAAACCGTTAGTCTAAAAGACTATGCCCTATCATCCCCCACCCCTTCCCCCATGGCTCCTAGGCACCGAGCGGAGAGGAAGAAAGGGGAGGACTTAAGGTGGAGAATAATCAAAAATAGATGGCAGCTAACCTATACTAGCAATTCTATAATAGATATTGACAATAAGATGAAATACGAAAAGTAACATTCACTTATGTGAGAACACATAAGCAAGGGATCTTTTACAGGGCTCCCATCGTATAAAAAGTCTCATACCAATTTATACGTTGGGGTGTCGGTTATCAAACAGCAGTAAATATATATATCAAAATTTACCTTAATTTATAAACTTGCCCACACAAGCTTATAGACCAAGGGGTCGTTTTGCAAGTCCTAATGTATAAGCATCCCATTCCACTTATACATTAGGTGTCAGGGGTTAAATGAATCGATTATGCTATGACATGCAAGTGGGTATGATGGAACATGCAAGTGCAACACACACACCCGACTCTGTGCACATAGACCTTTAGTTCCCCCTTTCTGGAGTCGTAACCTCCCAAGATACCTCCGTAGTGGCAGACGGAAGCGGTGGGTTGGGCCTCAACGCTTGGTGCACGAAGCGGACTCCTGCGTACTCTTGCCGGCTGGCGCACCAGACTTCTATTGGTGAAAGTGCTAACCACACTTGCCGAGTCAGCGTATTGACATCAGTGCATCGACCCTCCAATACCGAAGACCCACCACCTCAATTTCCTTTAATTTTATGCACATGCAAATTTAGCGTAATCAAAAACCGAGCCGAAGCTCACCGGACCAAAACGTCCGTCTCTTAACTATCTGAGCCGAAGCTCTCCGGACCAAAACGTCCGTCTCTTAACGATCTGAGCCGAAGCTCCCAACTATCTTCCTGTGCTATCTGTGTTCGTGAAGTGTGCAATCCTAATTACTAAGTTACTCTTTTCAGCTTGTTAATACAGTTTACGTTAACCCAGCACTGCCCCCGGTATTCCCTGTGAAGGGCTCTCAAGGGGCACTAGGAACTTTGTTGGGATTACGCCCATCGTTCCCTTTCGCAAGGTACTTTCTATTATTATTGGTTGATTCCCTTACCCATTACCTTCTCATATTACGAAAGGCTAATCCTAGGGTGATTTGACTCTACCTCACCTCGGGAAGGACGATCTTTCGTTGAACCCGAGCGCCTCTAAACCCTAGCCAAACCAATTTATTACCACTCTTCCCATCCTTCTATGGTGAAATCACCCACCTCTATCCAAAAGGACTAACTCCTACACCATGTCCCATCGTGACTTATTGCAATTTACCCATGCAGATCATCCTAGGCTATATGTTGGTCCGGACAGGAGATAATCCAAATACTCATCCAAATGGCCTACCTTATTTACTGGAGACTTATCATGACACGAATAGACTAAATCCAGGAAATTATAATTTTCCTAACTTATCTGGTATTTAATTATTTTCCTTAAAGCTTCCAAAGGCTACCAGTTTGAACATGAACTACCCTAAGTACACATGCAAAATGCCTAAGAAAATTATGATAAATATTAGGTTACCTCAATATGGTAAATCCATAGTATCACAATTTTTCCATCACCAAAAGGGCACTAAAATTATTTTAGCAATATTTACTATCATCTGTTGTTTATGAACCAAGTATAGGAAATATCCATCCAAAAATTATAAATTAATTATACTAGGCAGATAAAACCTTAAAAGTAGCATTGACCAAGTTTCATAATTTTTCAGCATGAATTATTCTCTGAATAAATTAATTATCAAAATCTTAATATTATAGACTTGTAAAGGAAGTACTGTAAACAACCCTCTAAAAAATATGAATAAATTCCTACAAGTATATTTTGACCTGAAATCAACAGTACCTAAGTTTCTTGATTTTGCAACAGTTATATCACCTATAAATAATTTTATACCACCAAAGCCCCTTTTGAAATTAGTGAAGGAAGTACCAACTATATTCAATTAAAAATTGTAATAAAATTCAGGGATATTCACTTGGACCAAGTTTCATCAGATTCAAATGAACACAATAATCAAATTAATTAAAACACCATTTTGGGCCTTTTGGTAATTAACAAATAAAGTGTCAGAAATATAATCCATAAAATTCTAATAAAATTACCAGAGGTTTTAGATGGTCTAAAACTTACTCTACCAAAATTTCATAACCTTTAGATAAGGTTTGGTGACTGAATTTACAAAATTATGCTTCTACCCTAAAAATAGGGTTAGGGTTTTGAGGTGCCTACCTTCCTCCAAATCTTCTAAGATTCCTTCCAGATAACTTAGGTTACACTACCTTCAATTCTACGGAGTTTTCAAGGCCATACAAGGGAATTAGACCCCATGTCCTTCACAACCCCCAAAAGTCCTTCCTTAGGGTTTGAGGTTGAACCCTAGGGTAAATCAAGCCTAAATCATCCCATTTTCTTTTAGAAGGTGACATTGGGCATACTAAGTCAGTGTCCAAAACCTCAGCCTCTGTTGAGCGGAGGTGGCCACCCTAAGCCCATGGTGCACTTTTAGTCAAAAATACCTCATTAAGGCCAAACTAGGGTTTGGTGATTCCCTAACCAACACATATCCAAATGCGTTGAAATTTTCTTCATAGCTAAGTATTGATGCCAGGGACCACTCACCAAAATTTTGGAGGGTTTGGAGGTCATTAGACCACTTAATTAAAATACCCTAGCATTATTAAATAAAAGTAAACACTTTAGGCAAATTATCTCTAAAATTCTGAATTTTGGGCAGGCCCTAGGTATAGCTAGGGTGGACTCCCTGCCAAAATTTCAATTAATTTGGACCAAGGATGAAGTGTGGGCACTCAGTTTAATGTCTGCCTATCCCTAGTTGTAGGTCCCACCAAAATCGGTGCCCTGGTCCAACCAGAAGGCCAAATTGGTCCAACTCAATTTTGGATTGTAGTAGACCCATAGGGCTACAACTTTCATATTGAAAGTTTTCCCACCAGGTAGCCCTAGGTATGTTTAAAAATTAAAACCATTAAATACAGAAATCTGTGACAAAATGACATAATCAGAATATTTATACTATAGTTTTAATATCATATTAGCACGAATCTTGAAGCAAATGGACGGAATCCGTTCGTCTCCTTCCTTGAGCCGATGGCCCCGATTTGCTCTTCATGGGCCAACTTCAAGCAGCTGCCGCCGGCCACCCAGCCCCTTCCCCGGCCGGCCACCGCCACCACTCCCTTTGTGGATGTGGTGGCTACCCCCAGCCGGCGACACTGCCGCCGGAGAGGCATTTTCCTGCGGTTCTACAAGGTTGTTTTTTTCGACCGAAATCCATGAAAACTAGGATTTGGATCGGGCTCAGTTGAGCCCGAACCTTGCACCTAACGAATGCTATGATCTACCCGTGAGTTAAGGAGAGGAGGACCTTCCTGGCAGCCTGAATGTGGGAGGAACGGCGGGATGCCATCGTCGATGTCGGCGGCGCTCAGCATCTGCAACAACACAGTGGGTCGGCCTATTACCTCCTGGTAAGAGCTCGAAAATATTCACCTCCGCCCACTGATGATGTTTAAATGGACAATTGGGGAGGGGCGGTTGGTTCTTCAATGCCCATCAAGCACCATTAAAGTGTGGCTCGAGTTGAGTGGGGGAGGGGGGCTGAATCTACCCCTTGGTGGCTGGGAAACGGCTGGAATCAACTCCTATTCCCTAGAGGAGTTGATTGCAGCCATAAAGGGTGGTTGTTGACCTCCTTTGGCCGGTTCCCACCCTTCCCTTCCTCTCCCCCAACTTTCTCTCTCCACCATTATCATGAAAGGAAGCTCCCTTTCTCTCTCCTAGTCACCCATATTTACTGGTCAACTCCATAGGATATGTGCAGCCCACTTAATCATAATAATTATGAAAAGTGAGGTTAGCTTAAGGGAAGAATGGCCTGAGCTTGGGTTAGCCCATTTGGGCTAGGTTTGACTTGGCTTGGGCTAGGGTTGACTTGGGTCAATTTGATCATTTGGGTTGACCCCAATGGGTCCTTGGTGACCCATTAGCCTCCCCTAAAGTCCATGTAGGGTTGGGTAGGGTTAACTTGGCACCTTGGAGGTCACTTGACCCTTGATAAGGACACCTTGACCACTTTGGGTCTTGAGCTGACTTGGGTCAACTTAGCCACTAGGTTTGACTCCAATGGGTCCCTAGTGACCCTTTGACCTCACTTTGGGTTTATGAAGCCCTGAGTAAGGTTGGTTGGGCACCTTGGTGGTCACTTGACCCTTAGTTAGGGCTTTTTGACCAAATTAGGGGTTAGAGTTGACTTGGGTCAACCTGACCATTTGGGTTGACCCCATGGGGTCCTTGGTGACCCCATGGCTTACCCTGAGGTCTAGGAAGGGGTATGTAGGGTTACCTTGCACTTTGGAGGTCACCTACCCTTAGTAAGGGTACTTTGACTAGATGAGGGGCCTAAGTTGACTTGGGTCAACTTGGTCTCTAGGGCTGAACCCAATGTGTCCTTGGTGACCCATTGACCTCACGTTAGGGTTAGGATGGCATGGGTGGGGTCCACTTGGCTAGGTGAAGGTCAATTGACCCTAAGTAGGCTAGTTTGACCCATTTAGGGTTAAGGTTGACTTGGGTCAACTGAGTCTCTTTGATTGACCCCAATGGGTCCTTATAGCTCTAATGGGCCTCCGAAAGTATTAGGGGGTGTTGTGGTAGGGTCTTGGGGTCAAGGTGTAGCCCCATGGTCTTCCTAAACTATTATTCAGAATTCTACTATTTGCAGACCATGATGATTTGCAACTTCATGTCTAAGCTCACTTGGTCTTCTTGAGCTTCCTAGGGTTTTGTCATGACCTAGTCATGACAAAAACACTCTTAGGGGTCTAGTTGGAAATGGGATGTTGCAATTTCAACTTGGATGATTAGACTAAAAAACACAGCATTCGTTCTAATTTTTCAACTTGCTCTCTTATATTTTTTAAAGTCTTTAATCTTGTAATGCTCTCTGCATCATCTTTAGTGCTAGATTGGGTTGATATGTGGCTAAGAATGTACGTAAGATGAGGGAAAATGAGTGTTACAAGAGTAGAGTAGTCGAGAAATCCTTGGGAGAAGAATTTGGATCAAATCAGCCACAATCAAAATCGAAGGTCATTTTGCTTATGGATACCTCTTCGGGGAGAAAGGCACACATTAGATTGTTCGCCAATCTCCCTTCAATTCTAAAGGTCTTCTCCAAGTCAGAAATTACGTTCTTACTTTTTGTTAGCTGTAAAAATGTTCTAGGAAAGAGAATGCTCTCTGATTCCCTTTTTTATGATGTGCTGCAGTTTAAAAATGTTAAATGATGCAAGTCTGATATTGCTGCAGTGGCACAGAAGTGATGATTTTGTCTATTATTGGATCAACTATTCAATTCAAGTGGAATCTATTTGCTGGTATGCTTGTGGGAGAATACTGCTAATACAAATATTGAACACAATGTGCATGGAACAATTGGCTTATAGGATGTTGTGGATCTTATTGTCATAATAGAATCTAGTCTTTTTTTATATGATATGGTTAGAATCATCCAGTGTAATTTCATTTTGAATATTTGTTGATCTCCAAGTTGTAATGACAATATTTTAAATGCTTTAATGGTTGTGTAAGTTTGACACACGAGTACTTGAGGTTTTTTTCATGAATATTAAACTACTGAAGCATATCACTGCGGAAGTTGCGGATAAATATGAGTGTAAGATGCCAAAAAGTATTTCAAATGGGTGTTTAAATTTTTGGATTGCTGATAATTTTTTAAAATTTTTTGGGTTGCTGTAAGTCAAATATTGGATTGCGGTTAATATTTTTAAATTACTGGGTTGCAGTTAACATTGCGGTGTGACAAGTCAAAATCGGGTTTTGATTAACAATCACCTAATATTTTTCTCGACGTTTTTTAGAAAGTGTCAGGTTAGATCAATTATTTATCATGATGTTTTTTAAAAAAGTGTCACGATAGAATAACTGTTAACCATGACGTTTTTTTAGAAAAGTGTCACGGTAGAATAGTTGTCAACCATGACGTTTTGGGAAAAAATGTCGTGGTAGAGTAACTACCAATCACGATGTTTTTTTTTTGAAAACGTCGCAATGAGCTACGACGACATGCGCAATCGTGACGATTTTGTGACGTTTTTATAAACGTCACAAAAACTATTGCGACGTTTTGAAATCGTCACTAAAGACATAAAAAAATGTCACCGTAAAGTGACTTTGTTGTAGTGGTGAGTTGGCTTGGGGCATCTTTTACATTGTAAAAGCAATCAAAAGCTTCATGATTGTTCTATATGGATAGTAACAATGCAGGGAGGACTATTGATGAAGCTTGGAGTTCTCTGGTTTCTTGGCAACCTCGTATGGCTTTGTCTTGTTGAATTAAAAGTTTGCTTGTATGCTTATTCTATGTTTTGGTGCTCAACCTCTTCATTCTTTCTTCATGATCTTGAAGTGAGACGGCGATATTACTGATTGTGAGGGTACTAACATCTTTAGCTTCTTCTATGATAGTTACCACAAAAGCATATTTGTGTGCGAGAGTTTTGAGTATTTTAACGTATTACTTTCTTCTCCTTTACAGTATCACTATTGCTCTTGATCTGGTTAATGAGGGATGCAATTCTTATGAAATTGGAGTGGGTGTTATCTTCTTCTTTCATGCTTAAGGTATCAAATTTCTAGCATAAGTTTTGAAGTTTAAATGAAATGACCTTTGCGTACCCTTGACAATCATTCTTGAGGATGGTCCATGCTTCCTTGGGTGTGAGAGCACCCATGATCCGTGAGAAAATGCTTCTATCCCTTGTTGGATGTAGAGAAGAGCCTGTGCATCCATTTTTAGATTTTCTGAGTACTCCTTATGCTTAGTAGCATCCCAAGTAGATACAAGACTCTCGTCCATTGGCTTTGTATACCCATCTTGAATGAGATGAACATACCAAAAATCATATGCTTCTCCCTCAAAGAAATGCACACCACTTGGGGAATAAAAAAAACTTTGACTAGTGTTGCTAGATGAAGCCATACGATGATGAAAAAGAGGAGATGAAACAAATCACTTGAAGAAGGAATAATGGAGGATGACCACTTGATGCCGACACCAAACTCCTCGGACTTCTGATGGCGGATGACAGACTAACACTAACCTGGCTCTGATACCATGTTAAAATTTATGAGGTTCGAGGAAGAAGGAAGTGGGGAAAGATCGATGTTACTATCACTCTTTTATTCAACGGGGAATCAAGCACTCGCATATATAAAAGACACTATAGATCTCATTTAATATAGATGCAGGGAGAGCTACTAGCACATTGATTGTTCTCAGTTCTCCTCGCCAAACTACAGGGATTTATATATCATACCACTACAACTTGACTCTGCCAAAATAAAATACAATACTTAGACCAAAGCCCATCACTGCTCCAAGACTTTCAACCTTGGCAACAACACTTAAACACATACACACACACACACACACACACACACACACACACACACACACACTGCACACACACTGCACTGGTGCATTTACTTTCACTTTGGGTGGCGCTGCAGTCACTTGGAAATCCAAAAGACAGACTTGTATAACTTTGTCGTCAATGGAAGCCGAGTTGTTTGGCTTAGCCTCAGCTGGCGAAGAGGCAGATTGGATCAGAAATTTGATTCTATACATTCCCTTGTCTAGACTTCAAGTCAATTCTTTGAGCATGTATTGTGATAATCAAGCAGCAGCTCAAGTCGTGAAGAATGTCTTTTTTAATACAAAGAGACAACATGTGTGACTGAAACATGCTCTACTGAATTATCTAAAAGAACAAAGCATTATCACTTTGATTGATGTGCGATCGAAGGATAATCTGGCTGATCCACTAACAAAAGGAATGCCTAGAGACCGATCAATCAAAACAGTGGGGGAAATGAGACTCAAGGTGATTTAAGTTCAGCCTTAGATCAAGGATATGTGATTTAGTCCAGCCTTAGTCCAAATGTTTTGATTTTTCCACTTTTCTTTGTCAAAGCAAGCATGTTGTGCTCTGCTGATGTTTATGGTTGCTGAGTATGAATCTAGTGAGTTGTTTCATTCCACATTTGATGTTAACAACTTACACTGGGTTCGTCTTTCTTATCTAGGAGGAGAGGGTTATTCCACATTTGATAACTCAATTTGACTAGGTTTGGCTCTTCTTTTGTTTATTGGTTCCATTCCACATTTGATGAGTTCCAATTGACTTTAGAAGAACAGTAACCGTGACATTCCGCATAGGAACACAGATACAGCTGTGGTGTCTAGAAGTCCATAACATCGTTTCCTTGAAAACAAATAATGGATTCTGAGGTAGAACCTAAATACTCTACACATGCTTCCTCATACTGTATTACGTTCATATAAGTAGAACTAGATACTTGTACATTTTCCAAGGTTGAATTCATTCTGAATGAACTTCTCTATTGGAAATTACATGAGCTGCTGCTGATGGAGGAGCACTTGCCGGTTGGGATCTAGAGGAGGATGACCTACTGGATGCTGATTTCTAGAGTGTTTGTTTTGGTTTTTTGTCTTTGGTTTAGAGCGCTATTTAGCTCTCCTTTCTTTCACTTGTTTCGTTTGGACTTTCTTGCTCTTTAGTTGGTCATGAGACACTTGGTGTTCTGGTACCTGTGCTGTGATTGTACTTTTGACTTTGCTATGATGCTGCTGAGATTTTCTGTTTATTCTTATGCATGCATACAACTGCTTTACTTAATGTTCAATATGTTTTGACAAGTGTGATGGACACGGTTGTGAGTGCTTCATGTTCGTTTGAACACTACACACACCACCCCTTTTCCAACGTCGGGTTTACGGTGGACATAAGAGGAGATTGTTAGGATATTTAATATATGTCTGCACGTGTCGAGACCGACTCTGAACGATCCTTTGGGTTTCGTGTCACTAGAGTGTAACGACTCTATGCTGGAGATACTATATAAGGTTATTCCACACCGATGAGCCTTAGTGGACTATCTTGAGCGGAGACATCTACAAAAGTCACGCATTGACAACATTGATTATTCTTCGCTCAAAGCTTGCAACATCAAAATAGAGCATAAGATCAAGCCAGCAGTCCTCCTCGGCTTGACAGAGGGAGAGATTCGTCAAACTGAGAGAGGGGCTGCTCATCAGTGTCATATGTGAAGTTGTAGCAATTACCTCCTGTGTAAACACCATCGTTTATGATTGTCGTAATTGTTTTCCCACTCATGAGGGTGTCTCGCTGAGTGTATGAAAATGGAACGTCGCATCTGCCTTCGGTAGCCAAAAGTCTCACTTTCATCGTCGTCATGGGAGGCACTGTAACTGTGTACGTCGTCTCCAGCTCTTTTGTGGTTTCACTCATCGATCCCCATTCCACCTTTCCTTCAAACTCCATGGATATAGTGATTTTAGCTGATGCGATGAATGGAATTCCAGTTTTTATTTTTGTCTCGACACCCAATTTGAGCGTCACACTGGAGGTAAAGCTTCTACTCTCTGCTTCTGAGTAGAGTAGCCTTATAGTAATGGTGTTCGGCTCCATGCTTTTGTTGGATGCGTCTCCAGTGGCCATAGTAAGCACATTTTCTCCGTAGATTCTAGCATTCATTAGGCGAAATTTGACGCTAGAGATGTCTCTTGATAAGACAGTTTCATGGACCTCCAAACGAGCAAATTTTTCAATGGTGGGAACAGATGCGCTGAGACAGTTTGTTTTTCCATCTGTAGTTAGCCTTTTGCAGAAGTTATTGTTGTTGGAAATGTGTATAGGCTCTCCCCACTCGAACTCAACTCCACAAACCAATTCCACACCACTAAAATATCACAAGTCCAACTTGCGAGACCGCCACGCAAACCGCCTACCCGCACGGTCTCCCTCCCGCGGGCTGCACACACTTCTCACGAGGTCGCCACAAACCGCGCGAGCTCCACTGCGAGGTGTCCGGGATGCGAGACCAACACAACAAACCGCAAGCTGGCGTAGGCGAGAACCTCAGCTAGACCGCGAGACCGCCTTTGCAGGCGAGTATTCCTCTCGACGAGATCAGTCCAGCGAGACCTCCACGCGCGAGTATGCAAGCCGCAACCTCCCTTCTCGCGGCGAGATCAAACCGCGAGCTGCTCACCTATCCGTGAGCTCCACTTCGCGTGGCGAGATCGCCAATCCGCGCGGCTTCTCCTTCTAACCGCCTGGTTAGTTCTTGCTCCAGCGCTGCAGCGCTTCTCTCTCTCTCTCTCTAAACAAGAACCGGAATTTTGGAGCTTCTCTCTCTATTTTCATTCCAAGAAAAATGTACAAGGGGGGCCTTTATATAGGCAACCAAAAATCAACCACCTTCTCTCACCTATTTAAGGCATACTCTCTCTCCTATTAATTGCTCATACAAAATAATATTAAAAATAAATGTTGACATAGTCAACCCACACTAAAATCCAACATCACTCCCCCTCAAACTTGGCAGACCATGCCGAGTTTGTTCTTTAGTTTCAGAAAAGTCTCTACTTTCAATGCCTTAGTGAAGAAGTCCGCAACCTGCTCTCCAGTTGGGCAATACACCACTTCCACTATCTTCTGCTCCACTTGTTCATGGAGGAAGTGATATCGGGTCTCGATATGCTTGCTCCTCCCATGCAACACTGGGTTCTTAGCGAGCTGGATGACAGACTTGTTATCCACTAATACTGTCGTTGGCCCTTCCTGCGCATGATGCAACTCCCCCAGAAGGTTCCGTAGCCAGATGGCTTGGCAGGCGCATGCCGCCGCCGCTATGTACTCCGCCTCGCAAGATGATAAGGCTATGGTAGCCTGCTTCTTAGAACTCCATAAGAACGCCGCGGATCCCATGTTGAACGCATACCCGGAAGTGCTCTTCCGTTCGTTCACATCACCTCCATAGTCGCTATCCGAGTAGCCGACTAGCTTCAACTCTCCTCCAGATGAGTACTTTAGGCCATGGTCCCGAGTCCCGTTAACATACCTCAGGATCCTCTTTGTTGCTGTGAAGTGGTCCTGCTTGGGCTCCTCCATGTGCCTGCTTACTATCCGGACCACATACATGATGTCCGGCCTAGTGAAGTCAAGTACCTTAGACTTCCGACCAGGCTCTTGAACATAGTTGAGTCCACTCCTTCCTCTTCAGAATCCTTCCTCAGCTTAGTTCCAGGGTCCGCAGGAGTGGAGACTGTCTTGCTACCCTCCAACCTGAACTTCTTCAGAATCTCCTCGGCATACTTCTTCTGGGAGATGAAGATCCCATCTTCTCCCTGCTGCACCTCAATTCTCAAGAAGTAGCTCAGCTCTCCCAAGTCCGTCATCTCGAACTCCTCCATCATCAGCCTCTTGAATTCTTCGAACATCGCAGGGTTACTCCCGGTGAATATCATGTCATCCACGTATAGACATAGGATCATGATATACCCGCTCTTCTCCACCTTCATGTAGCGAGCATACTCATATGGGCACTTGATATACCCATGCTCCTGAAGTAATTTGTCTATCCTCCCATTCCAAGCTCGAGCTCCCTGCTTTAGTCCGTACAAGGCTCTTCTTAGCTTGCAGACTTTTCTCTCCTTGCCTTTCACCACATACCCTGGAGGCTGATCGATGTACACATCCTCCTCCAGGTACCCATTCAGATATGCCGCCACAGCATCCATTTGCATGATAGTCCATCTGTAGTGTGATGTCAGTGCGATGATTAGCCTTATAGTATCGATCCGCGCCACTGGGGCGTAGACATCATCATAGTCCACCCCTTGGACTTTTCTATACCCTTTCACCACCAGCCTTGCCTTGTGCTTTTCCACAGCTCCATCTTTGTTTTTCTTCACCTTGTAAACCCATTTCACCCCGAGGGGTTTGTGGCCCGTCGGTGGGTCAACTAGCTCCCATGTATCGTTCTTCTTTATGGAAGCCATCTCGGCATCCATCGCCATCCTCCAAGAATTCTCCTGGGTAGCTTCTTCATAGGACCGTGGCTCACAATCTTCTAAGAGACAATATAATGAATAGTTAGCATGAATTGTGACCGTCTCCTCATAGAGCTCCGTCAACCCCTTCATCCTAGGTGGTGGACTCTCGGAGTCACTCCGGCTCTCGCTTCCTCCTCCAGAATTGCCTCCACTTGAGCTTTCACCTATTGAATAGGAGATGGAGGCTCCCCCTGAATTTCTACTCGGTGGTGATGGCGGCTCAGCTCCACCATACTCGGCTCCAGCCTCGTGACCACCCTCTTCCTCATCTTCGAAGAACATGCCCTTCATACTTCTCGTCTCCTCATCCCAGCTCCAGCTGCTTCCTTCTTCAAACACCACGTCCCTCGAGACTATGGCCTTTCCCGTCACCGGGTTGTAAAATTTATATGCCTTGCTCTCCAAAGCATAGCCAACAAAAATGCACTTCTCGCTCCTATCATCGAGCTTTTTCCTTTTCTGGTCCGAGATGTGAGCATGAGCTACACACCCGAAGACCCTTAGGTGCTTCACACTCGGCTTCCATTCGCTCCATGCTTCAAACGGTTTCATGAACTTCACACTCTTTGTGGGGCATCTGTTCAGTAGATACACCGCACATTGCACTCCTTTCGCCCAGAACATCTTTGGTAGCCCCTTCTCCTTCACCATGCTCCTCGCCATGTTCATGATGGTGAGGTTCTTCCTCTCTGCCACTCCGTTCTGCTGCGGTGATTATGCCGCCGTCAGTTGGTGTGATATTATATTCTCCTTGCAGAAATTATCAAACAGCCTTGAGGTGTACTCCCCACCTCTATCTGTCCTTAGCACCTTCAGCGGCTGCCCACTCTCCTTCTTAGCCATCGCCTTGAACTCCATGAACTTGTCTAGAGCCTCAGCCTTATCTTTCAGAAAATATACCCAACACTTCCTGCTGAAGTCATCGGTGAAGTTAATGTAGTATCTGCTTCCTCCGATTGAAGTAGTCTCAAACGGACCCGCGATGTCCGAGTGGACCAGTTCAAGTTGCTGCCTTACTCTCTAGGACTTCCCTCCTTCGAATGTCTGCCTCTTCAGCTTCCCCTTCGTGCACGCCTCACACACCGTTTGCGGAGGGGAGATCATAGGCAGATCTGCCACCATCTTGGAGTGGGATAGTAGTTTCAACCCTGTGAAGCCCAAATGCCCCATCCTATGGTGTCATAGCCATGCTTCTTCCTCTTCTTTTGTTCTCGCGAGACAAGCCGTCTCTTGAGCATCCATCTTCAGCGTGAAGAGACAGTTCGCCGTCATGTTCACCTTCACTACCTCCTTCCCTTGATCATTCTTCATTGTCAGAGACTTATCCTTCATCTACACGTAGTAGCCTCTCTCCACTAACTGCCCAATACTCAAGATGTTGGTCTTCAACCCTGGTACTTAGTACACATCGTTCAAGTGTACTCTCTCCCCGTTCAGTTACACAACAACCAGGCCCTTTCCTTCCAAGGAAATCTTTGAAGCATCCCCGAAGCTAACCTCACCCCCACTGGGTTCAAGGTTAGAGAACATCTCCTTATCTCCACATATGTGGTTGCTCGCCCCTGTGTCCAGGTACCACACTTCATTCCTTCCTTCTTCTGCCCCTCGGTAGGTTAGAAACATCATTGGTTCTGTACCCCCAACATCGTTCCCCCTGTTCCTAGCCTCCGCATAATGGTTGGCTTCTTTTGTCTTCCTCGGAGCCCAACAGTCATACCTCATGTGCCCAAACTTGTTGCAGTTGTAACACTGAACTTGGGCTCTTCCTCCTCGGCCTCTTCCTTGGCCTCTTCCTCTTCCTCTTCCTCTTCCATCTTGCCACCTTCCTCCTTGAGGTTGTTCCGCCTCTCTCCGGTGGTATTGGTTTCTTCCCTGATCTCTTCCTCCTCTTCTTCCTCTTCCTCTGCCTTGTTGACCTCGGCCACACTGGCCGACTCCTCTTCCGGAGCTCTCTCCGAAGTTCAGCTAGTTCTGGAGTGCTTTTCCCAAGCCACTCGCTTCTTCATCATCCTGCATCATCCTGTACTCATGAGCTTACAATGAGCTTACAAGCTTGTCAACGGTCATCAAGGTGAGGTCCTTCGACTCTTCGATCCCCACAACCACTTGACGAAACTTCCGCGACATCGATCTCAGCAGCTTCTCCATGAGGCTCACATCATCTATCGTCTCTCCATTTCTCTTCATCTCGTTTGTGAGCGTCCGCAAACTGGTCACAAAGTCTCTGACATTCTCTGTGGCCTGCATTCTCAACATTTCATATTCACCCCAGAGAGACTGCAGCTTCACTTTCTTCGCCTTGTCTACTCCTTGCATGGAGCGTTGCAACACTTCCCATGCTTTTTTTGAGCTCACAACCTCCGAGATCTTCTCAAAGGTGGCTTCATCGACCCATTGGTATAACGTGAACAGTGCCTTCTTATCTTTCTTTCTTGCTTCCCTTAATGTCGTCTTCTTGGCATTGGTCAACGCCGCTTCTGCTTCGGCAGTAAGCTCTTCATACCCGTCCTTAAATATCTCTCATAGTTCCTTTGAAGCGAGTAGCACCTTCATCTGAATACTCCAGTTTCCATAATTTGTCTTTGTCAACTTGGGGACTTGCCCCAGCATGGCACCTCCAAACTCCATCTCTCTCCTCTATTTCAAACCTTCCGAGTCACCGTAAAGGTTTGTAACCTCGCTTTGATACCACTTGTTAGAAACATGTATATGCTCTCCCCACTCGAACTCAACTCCACAAACCAATTCCGCACCACTAAAATAGCACAAGTAGAACTTGCGAGACCGCCACGCAAACCGTCTACCCGCACGGTCTCCCTCCTGCGGGCTGCACACACTTCTCACGAGGTCGCCCCAAACCGCGCGAGCTCCACTGCGAGGTGTCCGGGACGCGAGACCAACACAACAAATCGCAAGCTGGCGCAGGCGAGAACCTCTCCTAGACCGCGAGACCGCCTTTGCAGGCGAGTAATCCTCTCGGAGAGATCAGTCCAGCGAGACCTCCGCGCACGAGTACGCAAGCCGCAACCTCCCTTCTCGCGGCGAGATCAAACCGCGAGCTGCTCACCTATCCGCGAGCTCCACTTTGCGTGGCGAGATCGCCAGTCTGCGCGGCTTCTCCTTCTAACCGCCCGGTTAGATCTCGCTCCAGCGCTGCAGCGCTTCTCTCTCTCTCTCTAAACAATAATCGGAATTTTGGAGCTTCTCTCTCTATTTTCATTCCAAGAAAAATGTACAAGGGGGGCCTTTATATAGGCAACCAAAAATCAACCACCTTCTCTCACCTATTTAAGGCATACTCTCTCTCCTATTAATTGCTCATACAAAATAATATTAAAAATAAATATTAACATAGTCAACCCACACTAAAATCCAACAATTGTTACCCACGCTGCGGAGAGCAACGATGTTGTTGCTGACTCTAATGGGCCAAAAACAGAATCGAGGTTGTCGGGGTTGTTGATTGAGTCTGCCTGTATCCAGTTAGGGTTGCGCCTCCAGAATAGACTGTAACGGTTGGATTCCATCACGCAAGGGGAATACCCCGTACCCCACCGTCGGATCGCCGATGTCGTCGGAGGCGAACTGTAAATATGCGTAATTCCCGATCCCACGAGCGCTGAGAAACTTCTCGTTGTCGCCTTTGAAGCTTATGTATTTTGGAAGAATATATAGCAACTGTGGTTTGTTGACTGCGCGGTCTGGCGGTTCCTTCCCAGCAGATTCATATTCAGAGTGTTGCTGTTTGTAGCCCGAGCGGTCTGGCGGTCTCACTCAGAAGCTTGGAGACCGGGCGGTCTATCGGTCTCCTATTGCGGCATGTTCTTATCCTGATGGAGTTGCCGAGAGGTTAACTCATCTGTCTAACCGCGCGGCCTGTGCGGTCTCTTTTATTTCTAACCGCTCAGCCCTGTACATGTTTAGTCTCACATTGTTTGTTTGTACTCTCTCATATCTCCTCCATTCTATAAAAAGGAGGTCATACCTTTGTAAATGATATCTTTTTTGGATAATAAAATTTCAATTATTCAAATTTCTGTACGATTGTTAGTTTCGTGTTCGCTACTTTTACATGGTATCAGATGGAGGTTGGTCCTTTCCACCTGACTAAGCTCTCTCTGCAAGTGCGGCTTGTTTCTTCTTTCTGCGACCTGTTCTCGCGGCTTGTTTTCTCTTCTGACTGCTGTACTGTTCGCACGGCTTCTCCCTGTTCGCGCGCCTTTCTTCGGTCTGTTCTCGACCTGTTTTCTTGGGTCCTTTGCTTCCTCTTCTCTTCTGTTTGCTCGGACGTTTTCAGTTCGCACGACCTCTTACCCTGTGCCTTGGTCTGCTTCCTGGCCGCTGGTATTCTGCCACCGTGCCACTGTGGCTTCTTCTCTTTAGCCCGCTGCGGTTTCGTCCTTGTTCGCTGCGGGTTCTCTCTCGTGTCCCGACCTCCTCCTTAGGTCGTGCGGCTTGCTCTCCTTTCTTCTCTCCCCGCAGCTTCTCTTCTTCTCGCGCAGTTTCCTGCCTTCTCTATGGACACTTTCGGTCTCTCCACCCCCGTTATCTCTACCTCTACAACTCATGCAGCTCCTCCTCCTCCTCCTACTCCTTCGGGCAACCTTGGCACACTTTCTAAGTTAGTTGGCTCCAACTATCCCGATTGGAGCGTTTCTTTCACCTTTCTTCTTCGCTCTCAGCGCAAGCGTAATCACCTCACTGATGACCCTCCTCCTCTTAACTCTCCTGAATTTGATGACTGGGATGCGAGCGATGCCCTTGTCCGCACTTGGCTGGCCAACAGCCTCTCTGATGAGTGCCTTCCCGTCATTCGCCATGATGAGACGGTCAAGGCCGCTTGGCTTCACCTAGCTGCTCTCTATTCGAAGGGGGTCAGACGTCCCGTATTTATACTCTTTATACGGACCTCTTCGCCCGCCCTTCCATGTCTCCTGCTGCACCTTATCAATAGCTTCAGGCTCTTGGTGCAGAGATCCTACAGAATCGCCCCTTCTCCGCGGACTTGGCCGACCAGCACAAACACTTCTAGGACTTGGCCAACAGCCCCTTCTCTACAGATCTGCTTCAATGGAATCTTCTCCTTGGACATTCTCCTCCTCGGATTCTTCGACAGCTTCTGCCCCACTTACCTCCGACCAGTCCTCCGCTCAACTGTGATGCGTGTCAGCTTGACAAACATCATCGCTCCTCCTTACCGCCGAAGCAAGGCCGTGGCTCCTCTCACTCGTTTGATCTCATTCATTCTGATGTCTGGGGTCCTGCTCCTACCCTCACCGTTGGTCGGGTAGTTCCTACTTTGTAACTTTTATCGATGATTTTTCTAGATTTACCTGGGTGTATCTATTAAAAGATCCCTCTGAACTCTTTTCTATTTGGCAATCTTTTTATTTTATGATTAAGACTCAATTTGGCATTTCTATTAAAGTTTTACGCTCTGATAATGCTAAGGAATATCTTAGTCATGAGTTCTCCTCTTTCTTTCGGCAACATGGCCTTCTTCATCAAACCACCTGTGTTTACACCTCCCAGCTGAATAGGGTGGCGGAGCGTAAAAACCGTCACCTCCTTGATATTGCTCGCACTCTCATGACACAGATGTAAGTACCCCGCTCCTATTGGGGCTACGATGTGTTCCTTGCCTGCTATCTCATTAATCGTCTTCCCTCCATGGTTCTCCACGGCCAGACCCCCTTCTCCATTCTATACCCTCGCAAGGAACCTTTTCCTCTCCCTCTCCGTCTCTTTGGGTGTACGGCTTTTGTTCACGCTCCATCCGGTACCCGCGACAAGCTTTCCCCCCGTTCCACCAAGTGTGTTTTTTGGGGGTACTCTACCACTCAAAAAGGCTATTGTTGTTTTGACCCCGTTCTGTGCAAACAATTTGTCTCCGCAGACGTGACATTCTTCGAGAATGCTTCCTACTTCTCTCTTGACTCCTCTCTTCCTCCTGAGGTCTCTGCTTCTCCACCGCCTCTCTCCGTTCCTTCCACGCCTATTGATGTCTCCACTCTTCCCTCCTCTCCTCCTTCGTCTCCTTCTCTGTCCGTCTCTCCCCTACCCCTCCTCCCTCTTCTCCACGACCGTCTCTCTCTACTCTCGGGCCAGCCTTCTCCGCCACGGACGCTCCGGTCGCTGAAGCACCTGTCGACCTGGATCTTCCCATTGCTCATCGCAAAGGGGTGCGGGCATGTACTTAACACCCGCTTGCGGTAGTTGTTTCCTATGATCGGCTTTCTCCTTCTCGCAGGTGTTTTGCCTTGGCTATCTCCGCTGCTACTACCCCCCGCACCTACCAGGAGGCTCTTGCTATTCCTCATTGGAAATCTGCCATGGATGAAGAGATGGCTACTCTTACTGAAAGGGGTACCTGGACCCTTGTTCCTCCACCAGTGGGTACTGATGTGGTTGGCTGTCGCTGGGTCTTTGTTGTGAAATTTCGCCCCGACGGCACTGTGGATCGCTACAAGGCCCGTCTGGTGGCCAAAGGCTTCACTCAGACTTACGTCATTGAATACTTTGACACTTTCTCTCCGGTTGCTCGCCTCAGCACCATCCGGGTTCTTCACTTTGTGGCTGTTAACCGGGATTGGGCTATTTCCCAGCTTGATATCAAGAATGCCTTTCTCTATGACAATCTTCAGGAGGACGTCTACATGGAGCAACCTCCTGGGTATGTTGCTCAGGGGGAGACACGTGTATGCCGTTTGAAGAAGGCCATTTATGGCCTAAAGCAGAGCCCTCGGGCGTAGTTCGACAAGTTCAGTGGTATTGTGGCTACCATCGGCTTTGCAAGGAGTTCGGCCGATCACTCCTTATTCATTCGCAAAACGGCCTCAGGACTGGTGGTTTTGACAGTGTATGTGGAAGATATTCTTCTTACTGGCGATGACCAGGCTGGGGTGGAATTGACGAAGCAACACCTCCGTCAACACCTGGTCACGAAGGATATGGGCTCCCCGAAATACTTTTTAGGGATAGAAATCTCTCGGAAGCTTGACTCGTTGGTTCTCTCCCAACGGAAGTATGCCCTTGATCTTCTACAAGAGGTAGGATTGACAGGTGCCAAACCGGCCCGATTTCCCATGGCTATTGGAGAAGACAAAACATGGACGAATGACTCGCCTCTTCTATCTGATGTCACAAGGTACAGACGTTTGGTGGGCAAACTCATCTATCTCACGGTGACCAGACCTGACATCTCCTATGTTGTAGGCAAGGTCAATCAGTTTATGCAAGCTCCCAGGGAGTGCCATCTTCAGTCTGCCTTGAAGATTTTAGAGTATGTCAAAGCAGCACCGGGCAAAGGGCTAATCTTTCAGAGGAATGGTCATCTGAGGGTTGAAGACTACTCAGATTCAAGTTATGCGGATGATAAAGGCGATCGTAAATCCACATCAGGTTTTTGTACTTTTGTTGGAGGAAATCTTGTGAGTTGGAAGAGCAAGAAACAGTCTGTTGTCTCCAGATCCTGTGCAGAAGCCGAATACCGGAGATGGCGTAAACCATGTGTGAGTTAAAGTGGTTGCGTGCTCTCACGCTTGACCTAGGAGAGGTCTATGACTATCCTCTTACTATGTTCTGTGACAACAAGGCCGCTATATACATATCCAAAAATCCGGTCTTCCATGAGAGAACAAAGCATATAGAGGTTGACTGGCACTTCATTCGGGAGGAGATTTTGAAGAAACAGATTTGTACTCCGTTTGTCACCTCTGACAAAGAATTGACGGATATCTTCACAAAACCGGTCTCTACTTCCTTCTTCCACATTTGTGGCAAACTGGGCATGATTGATATCTATGCTCCAGCTTGAGGGGGAGTGTTGAAGTATTAGACCGGGAGGCCTTGCGGTCTTGTCTGGCGGTTTGTTGACTGCGCGGTCTAGCGGTTCCTTCCCAGCAGATTCATATTCAGAGTGTTGTTGTTTGTAGTCCGAGCGGTCTGGCGGTCTCACTCAGAAGCCTGGAGACCGGGCGGTCTATCGGACTCCTATTGAGGCATGCTCTTATCCTGCTGGAGTTGCCGAGCGGTTAACCCATCTGTCTAACCGCGCGGCTTGTGTGGTCTCTTTTATTTCTAGCCGCTCAGCCCTGTACATGTTTAGTCCCACATTATTTGTTTGTACTCTCTCATATCTCCTCCATTCTATAAAAGGGAGGTCATACCTTTGTAAATGATATCTTTTTTGGATAATAAAATTTCAATTATTCAAATTTCTGTCCGATTGTTAGCTGCGTGTTCGCTACTTTTACAAACTCCCAATCGGAGACGGTGAAAAGGCCTCGATTAAGTATAACTGAAGTCAAACCAAAGTGATTTGGGTCCGCAGATGTTACAAAAACATAGCGGCCCTCAAAGGCAAATTTATGCCTAAGAAACTTATGATTCTGAATGGTGGTGAACTCCGGTTCGAACAAAGTGCATGTCCGTAGGGACGTGTCTTCTTGCGGCTCGTTAGCGTCGCAGCACAACAAGACAACGTCCCGGCGACTGCTTAGCATCCAGTATTTGTTGTTGTAGCTGCTTCTTATGTTGACATGATTGCCACTAGATCGTGCTCTCCACCTCGAACTTTGCAGAAGGGCTTAGTCTCGTCTCTCCATTGTCTCTCAACGCCCCTTGATTGTCGTCATCGTCGTCCTGGAAATACGCAAATTTGCCGACCGCCGCAAATTCTAGAGCAATAAACCTAGGTAGTGACATTTTTGTTGGAAGCGACTATAATGGGCACACAACTTGAGAAAGGCAGAGCAAACAACTTATATTATAACAAACAAGTGTTTACAATGATACAACAAAATACAATTTCATTATAAGTTACAACTCAACACAATGTACAGACAAGAACTTGCAAACAAGTTTGATCATGACTGTAACCCGCTTAACTTGAAACTTGATCACCCAAAACTTATTATCTGCAAAGCTGCAGTTTGCCAAGCTTGATGTCCGCCAACTTTGAATAATTTATCCTATTTGCCAATACGAGTCCGCCACCTTTGCTATTATTTTTCTATTCGCAGAAATCAAGTCCGCCACCTTTGCTATTATTTTTCTATTCGCAGAAATCAAGTCCGCCACTTCTTAATGGCGCTGGAAGCTTTGCTGCTGCTGTTCGCAGTTAGCAAAAAAAAGACCGCAGCCTTTAATTACAACTCTTGTTCACGATTGCAGTCCACAAGAAAAGGCCGCGAACTATACTATTCCGCGCTGCGCTTTCATCTATTCCGCAAATACCAGTCCGCAATAACAATTTTTTTCGTCAGATTCTTTTCATGCCTCCGCTGTTCAACAATTTCAGACCGCAAAAGTAGGCAGCATGTTTTACTATTTCTGGGCAACCTTGGCATACTTCAGCATACCAAATTCCGCAAGAATTAATTACCTATTTATAGACAATGCCAGTCACTAAGAAGAATCCACTAGTCCTAGAGAGAGAAATCCAATTTTGCCACCCATTAATGCATGCGTTTCACGCCATTTAAGCTGCCAACAATGCTTCCAAATTATATTACAATAATATATTTATAATAAATGTATAAAACTGGCTTTTGACTTCGGTCAAATCATTATTCAGCCAACAATCTTCCTCTCAAACACGGCAACACATGCCGAGTTTGTTCTTGCACTTCTGAAACGTTTCAATTTTCAACGCGTTCGTGAAAATATCCTCCATCTGCACACTCGTAGGACAATAGACTAGCTCCACCACCTTTCAATGCACCTGCTCATGAAGAAAATGATATTTTGTCTCAATGTGTTTGCTGCGCCCATGCAACATAGGATTTTTCGCCAGCTGAATAGCAGACATGTTGTCAACATACACCGTCACCGGAATCTTCTGTGGATGATGCAACTCTTGCAAGAGATTTTTTAGTCAAATCG
The DNA here is from genome assembly GCA_039583875.1 of Platanthera guangdongensis. Lineage (NCBI taxonomy): Eukaryota > Viridiplantae > Streptophyta > Magnoliopsida > Asparagales > Orchidaceae > Platanthera > Platanthera guangdongensis. The sequence continues at coordinate 17,704,160 of CM077153.1, read as the reverse complement.
CCTGACACGTACAGCCAGCTGCTGCAATATACTCAGCTTCACAAGTAGATAAGATAATTGTGTCCTGCTTCTTCAAGCTTCATGAGAACACAACTGTTCCAATATGAAAAGCATACCCGGAAATGCTCTTCCGGTCATTCACATCTCCACCATAATCACTGTCGGAGTACCCGACCAGCTTTAACTCTTTTGCAGTCGAGTACATCAAACCATGATCTCTCGTTCCATTCACATACCTTAAGATCCTCTTCGCTGCCATGAAGTGATCTTGATTTGGCTCCTCCATATATCTGCTGACAACTCCAACTGCATATATGATGTCGGGCCTAGTGAAAGTCAGGTAGCGTAGACTTCCAACTAGACTCTTGAACAACATTGAGTCAACTACTTCTTACTTTGAATCCTTCCTCAGCTTCATTCCTGGATCTACAGGAGTAGAGATAGTCTTGCTATTCTCCATCCGGAACTTCTTCAAAATCTCTTCCGCATACTTTTTCTGAGAAATGAAGATCTCATCTTCACTCTATTGTACTGCAATGCCTAAGAAGTAAGTGAGTTCTTGTAGATCAATCATCTCGAACTCCTTCATGGTCTTCCTGAACTCTTCAAACATAAGAGGGTTGTTGCCGGTGAATATCATGCCGTCAACATAAAAGCACACAACCATGATATCTCAATTCTTCTCCACCTTCGTGTAAAGTGCATACTCATACTGACTCTTCATGTACCCGTTCTTCTGAAAGTATGCATCTATTCTTTCATTCCACGCAAGAGGTGCTTGCTTCAACCCGTATAGCGCCTTCTTCAACTTGTATACCTTCTTCTCTTGATCTTTCACCTCATATCCAGGAGGCTGCTGGACATACACATCTTCCTCCAAGTACCCAATCAGAAAAGAAGACTTGACATCCATCTGACACATCTTCCACTTATACTGGGCCGCTAGAGCGATGATCAGTCTGATGGTGTCAATCCGCGCCACTGGAGCAAAGACCTCGTCATAGTCCACTCCTTGGACTTTCCTATAGCCTTTCGCGACGAGTCTTGTCTTGTGCTTCTCCACTTCTCCATCTTTATTCTTCTTCACTCTATACACTCATTTCACACCAATGGGCTTTTGACCTACTGGCAGAGTGACTAAATCCCAAGCATTATTCTTCATGATGGATATCATCTCTTCATCCATTGCTTTCCTCCAAGTCTTCTCTTGAGCTGCTTCATCATACGAGTACGGCTTACAATCTGCTAAAAGACAATATAAAGAAAAGTTAGCATGAATTGGCTCTGTCTCCTCATAGATATCCTCCAACCTTCTCATCCTAGGTTGAGTGTTGAAACCGAAAAACGGTCTCCTGTGGAGTTCACCCTCGGGGAAGGGGTGATCGCGCACCTAATTCACTCCTGCAAGCAAAATAACAAGGGAAACAAGGAAGAACTAACTCAAGGGCTCGGCGGGGAGGACCCACCACACACCCGGAACATCTAAGAGCGCTTCCCCTCCTTAGACAAAGGCCGAGCTAAGGTATCCTAAGAAAGAGCTTGTGAGACGGAGCAAGAGAGCACAGGAAGCATGCTTTCTGAGGTACCCCTTGGGTCCTATTTATATATTTCTGAAAACGGCCTGCAAATAGCCCACTCCCCCTATTCTGAACGGCTATGTGCAGTCCAGATTGGCCTGCCAACAACATAACTCCATTGTTCTGAAAGGCTATGGGCAGACCAGCGATGGCAAAATAGTAAAAACACTACAAGAAAAATAGCAATTAGCAAGGAAAATTAGGAATGCCGTATATTTCGTTGCTATTTAGCATCAAATTTAGATAGATAAATCAATTTTTTCATTACCTATAAAAATAGCAACGAAATTTTTTTCATTGCAAAGATAGCAACAAATTTTTTTGTTGCTGAATAGTTGTTGGTAAAATAGGAACAAATATTTTGTTGCAAATATTTCGTTGCAAAATAGAAATGATTTTTTTTGTTGTTAAATATTTATGTAAAGAAACAAAAATTTTCTTTCAAAAAATTTCTTATCACTTTCAAAAGAAAATATTTTTCCATTTTTATTCCTTCTTGTAAAATATAATTATTGTTTATATATATTTATAAATGAGCATTAATATCTTAAATTCAACTAAATAATTAATAATATAGTAATTTATTTATATAGTTTTATAAATATTTTAAATATATATTTATTGAAAAATTAGTATAGATTATAATTATGGGGAAGTATCTAGTGCGCGCGTACGGGCAAGGGTCAAGATGACTTCAAATAGAAAAGTAATCAACATGAAAGTTATAGATATCGGTTAGACGAACAACTATCATGTTGAGCACTTTTTGATTTGGAGTCATCTTAGCCCTTGATTTGGGCCCCGAAATTTGGGGCGGCGAGATTGCTACTGTAGCACTCTCGCCGCCCCAGATTTCGGGGCCCAAATCGAGGGCCGAAAAGCTCCAAATCAAAAAGTGATCAACATAAAAGTTGTTCGTCTCGCCGAGATCTACAACTTTCATGTTGATCACTTTTCGATTTGAGAGCACCTTGACCCCCAAAATTATCTGCATGTACGCTCACACACAATCATGCCCGCACCTGATATCTCTCATATAATTATATAAGAAAATATATTATATAATATAATATATATTATATGAGAATATATAATGTAATGAAATATATATATTTATATATTTATTTATATATATAAGGATATACATTATAATAATATATATATGCTATATGTTTATATATATAGAAAATATCTTCTCTGTCTAACAAATTGACATGTTTGGAGTATTGGTTGAGTGAGTCTTAATGTATAGAACGTTCTGGGTTCAAATCCCAGCAATGTAAATAAAGTTGAAATATTTTGATTATATAAATATTATTATTTTTATACAATATTATTTACAAATATTTAAATATTAGCAATAAAAATAGATTTCTTACTAATTTAGGAAGGAATAATTTCTTTCCTAAAAATCCTTGCAAAATAGGAAGAAATAATTTCCTTGCTAAAATTAGCTCGGAGCATTTTACCTACAAAATTTTTTTGTTTCTAAATTCCTTGCTAAATAAAATTAGCAAGGAATTTAAGTAATTAGCAAGGGATTTAGCCCCTTGCTATTTAAAGTTTTTCTTGTAGTGAAAGTACCTCATAGACCTGGGCGAGCTGGGGAGCTTGGCCACCCCTGAAGGTCCTGCTCGCCTACTATCTGTCGAGCTCCATAGGGCGAGTGCGAGCTAGCTGCGGTGCTCGCCATTCGATCTTCCTTCATTAGTCAAGCTCAGCTCGACGAAGCGCGGGCTTAGCTCGGTGAATGTCGAGCTCAGGGACGACGAATGCCGAGCTCGGCCTTTAGATTTCCCTGTCGAGCTTGCCTGTTGCCTTCAGATTTCCCGGCCGAGCTCGCCTGTTGCCTTGGGGATCTAAACCGGCCAGTCTGGTTCCCGGCGACCCCACTCACCGGATACGGGGTTGTACATTGAGAACTTTCAGAGTTGCTCCCGCTAGTGCTTGCTCTATTAGAACTGGTTCTGTTGGTGCTTACTCTACTAGAGTAGGGAGTCGAAGCTCCCCCTGAATCTCTTCTCGGTGGTGATGGTGGTTCAACTCCACCATCTGCAGCTTCAGCTTCATGAACACCTTCTTATTCATCATCATCATAAAACATCCCCTTGATGCTTCTCTCTTTCTCATCCCAACTCCAACAACTATCTTCCTCAAACAAGACATCTCTTGAGATGATCGCTTTCTTTGCCACAGGATTGTATAACTTGTAAGCTTTACTCATCAGAGTGTAGCCTAAAAATATACAGTTCTCGCTCATGTCATCAAGCTTCTTCCTCTTCTAATCAGGGGTGTGAGCATAAGCTACACACACAAACACTCTCAAGTGTTGCACACTTGGCTTCCATCCACTTCATGCCTCATATGGAGTCTTGTACTTCACACTCTTCGTCGGACATCTATTCAACAAGTATACGACACATTGTACTGCTTTAGCCCAGAAAAACTTCGGCAACTTCTTGCCCTTTATCATACTTCTTGCCATGTTCTAAATAGTCAAATTCTTTCTCTCAGCAACTTCATTCTACTGAGACGAGTATGTTGTTGTCAACTGATGATAAATCTCATGCTCCATACAGAAAGCATCAAATAACTTTGAGGTGTACTCCCCACCTCGGTCATTTCCAAGTACCTTCAGGTACTAACACTTTCCTTCTCTGCCATTTCTTTGAACTCCTTGAACTTGTCAAGGGCCTCAGACTTCTCCTTTAAGAAATATAACCAACACTTCCGACTAAAGTCATCAGTGAAGGTGATATAGTATTTGCTTCCGCTAACTGAGACATTATCAAACGGACCAGCAATGTCTGAATGAACTAGTTCAAGCTGTCTCTTTGCCCTTCGTTGAAACCGAGAAATCGGTCTCTGTGGAGTTTGGGATCCCTAGAAATGGGTGACCTCACACTTACTGCACTCGGGCAAATATTACGGACAAAAGGCTTAGGAAATTAGTGTTGAATTCTGTGAAGTGAAAGTGGATGAATGGAAGGCTTGGGAAACCTATCCGCGCGGACTACGCGGACTGGGTTGGCGGACTGCTAGGTCGGCAGGGATGTTGCAGGCGGTTTGCTCTGTGGCGGCCTGGTCGGTCTGTTCGCGCGGACTGCGCAGACAGCAGCGGCGGTCTGACAGGCCAGTGTATGCTCAGCAGGCGGTTTACTCCCAGGAAGTAACCGGGCGGATAGGAATGTTATCCGCGGAGTCCGGCTTGAAGCGGACTGAAGAACTGGAGCTCGGCAGACCGGTTTGGCAGATGCCTTGGTCTTGCTCTAGTGAAGCGGCAAGTGGAAGCCGTGGAGACCGCCGGTCAGCGCGGACAGGAACTGGAGGTCGCCCGGTATGGCGGGCTAGATCCAGTGTCCGCCTGTAAGTGCGGACTGGCCCTTGTGGCCAGCGGACTGGACTTGGTGGGAATTGAACCAAGTCCAGGATGGCTCAGTCCGGGGAGATCGCGCAGTGGAGCGCGGGCTGGTTTCTCAGTCCGCCAAGCGTAGTAGAAGTGCAGTTGCCTTGTTTGCTAGCTTGGGGAAATGCGGACTGGAGAATTGCTTGTGCAGGAGCGTGCGGACTGGAGCCGGAGTCCGCTGAGTCCGGTTGAGCCTTGTGATGAGGTTATGGACTCAGGGAAGCGGACTGGAGTTCGCTGTATACGCGGACTGGGGTCTGCTGTTAGCGGACTGGATTGGCTTGTCCGCTAAGTCCGGATGTGCCTTGGAGTTGAGGTAATGGACTTGGGATATGCGGACGATAGCCGGGTATCCGCTGAGTCCGGCAGGTGCCTTGATGGCGCGGTTGCGGGCTCGGGTTTTGCGGGCTGATGCCTTGTCCGCAGAATGGCGGATACGGCTGTTGTGGAGTCCGGCTGTTGTCCTGGCTTGGTCTCTGGCGGCAAGGCGGGCTGGATATTGGAGTCCGGCCTTGGAGAAGCTGGGGCGGACTGGCTATCTGCACAGGGCGGCGAACTGGAAGGTGTGTCCGCGGGCTGTGCGGACACACTTGTTCTAGCTGCGGGTTGTGGCGGTGATCCTATCGGGAAGGGCGGTGACCATACTCATCGTCGTGCCTATATATAGGACCCATGTCACATCAGGAAGAAGAGAACAACGGAACCTAGACCGAAGTAAGTGAACAGTTTTTGAGCTCGCGTAAGTTGCTGCGGCCTGGACTTTGTGTCCGCGCGGATAGAGAGTTGACCCGGTTGTGCTGTGCAGGTTGTGCGGATAGCGCTGGAAAGCCAGGACTTGGCTCTGATTGCGGTCAGGGACAGTGCGGACTCTGCGGTTAAGCAACAGGCGGTAAACAGCAGGTCGCGGATAGCGGCCAGGCGGTCTTCTCTTTGGCGACTTGGTTCGGGGTTCAGGAAGTCGCCGGTTTCTGGCGGACTGTTCCATTCGGTGGCGCAGCGTGTGCGGTCTGGCGGCGTGCAGACCGGCGGTGAAGAGCTAAGCATTGGAGTAAGGGTGAGTCCGCGCGGCTTGGGTTGCGGTCTGGCGACCTGGCGGACTGAGCGGACTCCACAGCAGTAGGTCGGCGGCTTGATTGTTTGAGTCCGCGCGGCTTGTTTTTTGTTCTTGTCTTTGTAACTGTCTCTGCTCTCCCGGTGTTGGGTTTTGGTGAAGCATGTCTCGCCATGTATGTCTCGCCTTGTAAAGAAGTTTGCTCTTGATCAATAAAGAAGCTTGTGCTGCATGTGTTGCTGGTTGTTACTGCTTTGTTGAGATAACCACTGTTAACTCCACGATCCGGGAAAACTTTCAACATATAAGTGGGCGTATTCTCCTTCGGTTTGTTGAATTTTCAGCAGGGTATCCAAGGGGGCGTCTGCGGTTTGTTGAATTTTAACATGGTATCAGAGCCAGGTTGTTGGAGTGGTCAAGCAGTGCTCAATGGAAGTAGTTGCTCTTCTGAAGAGGAAACCAGTGGTAGAACCATGGCAGTGGAGGATGCAAGTTGTCTTGGTATTGATCTTCTTACAGAGGCGAACTGTGAACGGTGGAAGTCCTGTATGAAGAGCTTTCTTCTTGGCGAGGACCTTTGGGAGGTTGTATGCGGAGCAGGAAGACAAGAGGATACTGCTGGCAATGCTGAGGCGATGAGAGCTTGGAAGGAGGCAAATGCGAAAGCGGAGTCTATTCTCAAGCAGGTGATCTCATCGGAGCTCTTGGACCACATCAGTGGATGTCGGTCAGCTGCGGAGGTTTGGACTTCCCTTGATGGGTTGTTCAGGAAGAAGGTGAAGGAGGTTGCTGCTGATGATGGTCCCTCTACTTCATATCAGGAAGAAAGGAGTGTTTCTCCTAGGCGTGATAGGAAGAGGAAGGAAGGACCACGGTGCTATAAATGCAAGCAGCAAGGTCATCTTCGGAAGGAGTGCAAGGTTACCTTGCTCTCGGCGAACGTTGCTCAGGTAGGGAGGAAGGAGAAGAACGTAGTTGGGACTTCAACTAGTTCTGGATCTGATCGGCTGGATGCCAATGATAGTGCAGCTATCTGGCATGAAAGACTGGGGCATGTAGGGATGGACAAGCTGAAAGCAATGGCGGAAAGAAGACTCGTAAGAGGCTTGCCTAGATTGTCATCCTATGGCGATGGTCGGGGGTGTGCGGAATGTCAGGAAAGTGGAGCCTATCGCTTCATGGTCGACAAAGCACAATCCAGGAGTAAAGCACCATTGGCGGTTGTCCATTGTGCTCTGGTGGGACCGACCGTCACGGCCAGTCTTGGAGGCAGCAGGTTCATGCTGATATTGGTTGATGACTATTCTGGGTATACTTGGGTATACTTTATGAAGACGAAGTCCAGCATAGTACGCTTGTTTGTGGAGTTCAAGAAGCTTGTCGAAGGCCAGCTTGGCCGGAGGATCAAGGTGTTGAGGACAGGTTTCGGTGGTGAGTTTGACTCAACCGAGTTCTCACGCTTTTGCAGGAAGCAAGGGATCCGGATGGAGCTTTCTTGTGGACATACTTCACAATAGGGTAGTGTTGCAGCTCGGATGATCCGTTGGTTAACGGAGACCTGCAAGTGTTGGCTTCGGAGTAAAGGCGTTCCGAAGGCTCTTTGGGCGGAGGGAATAGCCTGTGCTACTCATGTCATCAACCGGATGCCTCTTAGTCCGATCATAATGAAGACTCCTTATGAGCTAATGTTCGGAGTGAAGCCCTCAGTGAAGCACCTTCGGGTGTTTGGATCTACCTGCTATATACATTCTCCGGGTGCTCTCAAAACAAAGCTAGTCTTTGTAGGGTATGATGAGCAGAAAAGAAGATGGAGGTGTATGGATCCTGCGACGAAGAAACTCATAGTGTCGAGAGACGTTGTTTTTGATGAGTTGACGCCGTATTGGGGTAGCTCTTATGTGGAGCTAGAGATAAGCAGGTCAGATGATGGGCTGAAGGAGGCTGCTGCTAAGGAAGTGGAGTTGCCTGAGTCACCAGGTGCTCCAGGTTGTTCTAGCTCCGGGGCAAAGGCGTCAGAGTCGGGAAGAAGGGGGAGCGATGCTCCAGGACCTTCTGGCTCAAAGGCGGAGGCTTCCTGTTCAGGAAGCAAGGGGAGCGATGTTCCAGGCAGTTCATGTTCAAGAGGGGAGTCTTCTGGTTCAGGTAGCAGGGGGAGCGTTCCTCCAGATACTCTTGGTTCCAGTAAGGAGGCGTCTTGTTCAGGGAACAAAGGGAGCATTGTTCCGGGTTTGCCCGGGAACGGAGCTGGTTCAAAAGCAGCGGAGGTGGTTAGCCATGATCAGGTTCTTCGGAGATCGAAGAGGATCAGTAAGCCACCAGCTCGATATAGCGAAGGGAACACGGCGGACTTGGTCCCGTGTTTCCTTGTTAGCCCTCAGGTCGAGCAAGGGACTTCTGGCTGTGATGACCCCACTAGAATCAAGGAGGTGGTTGACACCAAGTCTGATGAGGTGACTTCTCTCAGAGGCAACGAGGCTTGGGCTTCTGGGTCCAAGGAAGTTGGTGATACTCCTATGATGCATGAGTGGAGGTTGAAGCTGAAGAAGGCAGAGGGAAGCATGGCTCCTTTTGGGAGATGCTGGAGGGCTCCCTCATGGTCCATGATATGCGGGGCGAGGACTATGTCTTGGACATCTCTTCGTAAATGCTATCGGAAGGACCAGGTGCAAGGTTACGGGAGCTGCTGGAGTTATTCACCACTTCTCACTTCAAGGGGGAGTGTTGAATTCTGTGAAGTGAAAGTGGATGAATGGAAGGCTTGGGAAACCTATCCGCGCGGACTACGCGGACTGGGTTGGCGGACTGCTAGGTCGGCAGGGATGTTGCAGGCGGTTTGCTCTGTGGCGGCCTGGTCGGTCTGTTCACGCGGACTGCGCGGACAGCAGCGGCGGTCTGACAGGCCAGTGTATGCTCAGCAGGCGGTTTACTCCCAGGAAGTAACCGGGCGGATAGGAATGTTATCCGCGGAGTCCGGCTTGAAGCGGACTGAAGAACTGGAGCTCGGCAGACCGGTTTGGCAGATGCCTTGGTCTTGCTCTAGTGAAGCGGCAAGTGGAAGCCGTGGAGACCGCCGGTCAGCGCGGACAGGAACTGGAGGTCGCCCGGTATGGCGGGCTAGATCCAGTGTCCGCCTGTAAGTGCGGACTGGCCCTTGTGGCCAGCGGACTGGACTTGGTGGGAATTGAACCAAGTCCAGGATGGCTCAGTCTGGGGAGATCGCGCAGTGGAGCGCGGGCTGGTTTCTCAGTCCGCCAAGCGTAGTAGAAGTGCAGTTGCCTTGTTTGCAAGCTTGGGGAAATGCGGACTGGAGAATTGCTTGTGCAGGAGCGTGCGGACTGGAGCCGGAGTCCGCTGAGTCCGGTTGAGCCTTGTGATGAGGTTATGGACTCAGGGAAGCGGACTGGAGTTCGCTGTATACGCGGACTGGGGTCTGCTGTTAGCGGACTGGATTGGCGTGTCCGCTAAGTCCGGATGTGCCTTGGAGTTGAGGTAATGGACTTGGGATATGCGGACGATAGCCGGGTATCCGCTGAGTCCGGCAGGTGCCTTGATGGCGCGGTTGCGGGCTCGGGTTTTGCGGGCTGATGCCTTGTCCGCAGAATGGCGGATACGGCTGTTGTGGAGTCCGGCTGTTGTCCTGGCTTGGTCTCTGGCGGCAAGGCGGGCTGGATATTGGAGTCCGGCCTTGGAGAAGCTGGGGCGGACTGGCTATCTGCACAGGGCGGCGAACTGGAAGGTGTGTCCGCGGGCTGTGCGGACACACTTGTTCTAGCTGCGGGTTGTGGCGGTGATCCTATCGGGAAGGGCGGTGACCATACTCATCGTCGTGCCTATATATAGGACCCATGTCACATCAGGAAGAAGAGAACAACGGAACCTAGACCGAAGTAAGTGAACAGTTTTTGAGCTCGCGTAAGTTGCTGCGGCCTGGACTTTGTGTCCGCGCGGATAGAGAGTTGACCCGGTTGTGCTGTGCAGGTTGTGCGGATAGCGCTGGAAAGCCAGGACTTGGCTCTGATTGCGGTCAGGGACAGTGCGGACTCTGCGGTTAAGCAACAGGCGGTAAACAGCAGGTCGCGGATAGCGGCCAGGCGGTCTTCTCTTTGGCGACTTGGTTCGGGGTTCAGGAAGTCGCCGGTTTCTGGCGGACTGTTCCATTCGGTGGCGCAGCGTGTGCGGTCTGGCGGCGTGCAGACCGGCGGTGAAGAGCTAAGCATTGGAGTAAGGGTGAGTCCGCGCGGCTTGGGTTGCGGTCTGGCGACCTGGCGGACTGAGCGGACTCCACAGCAGTAGGTCGGCGGCTTGATTGTTTGAGTCCGCGCGGCTTGTTTTTTGTTCTTGTCTTTGTAACTGTCTCTGCTCTCCCGGTGTTGGGTTTTGGTGAAGCATGTCTCGCCATGTATGTCTCGCCTTGTAAAGAAGTTTGCTCTTGATCAATAAAGAAGCTTGTGCTGCATGTGTTGCTGGTTGTTACTGCTTTGTTGAGATAACCACTGTTAACTCCACGATCCGGGAAAACTTTCAACATATAAGTGGGCGTATTCTCCTTCGGTTTGTTGAATTTTCAGCAGGGTATCCAAGGGGGCGTCTGCGGTTTGTTGAATTTTAACAATTAGGAACATACCCTCAGCTCTAGCGCGGAGGTCCCACCTTACACCTGGAAGACTTTGGAGATCTCCCCCTCCATAGTCAATGCTGAGCTAGGTTCCTTGGAGGATGAAGAGAGAGTGAAGAAATGACCCCCTCCAAGGCACCCCTAAGGGCCTATTTATAGTTTTTTGGGAATGACCTGCAAATAACCAACATCTGCTTCTCTGAAAATTACTGAAATGCCCTCGGGATGGGCTGCCAACAACCAAATCCCACTATACTAAGCGGCTAATTGCATTCCACCAGGGGTAGTCCCTCAAGCCGGGCGAGTTGGCGTTCAGGCGGGAAGAGAGGGGTGTCCTGGGCGAACAGGCGGCCTGCGAGTGGCGAACTGGTGGGCTGAGGCGACTAGGCGAGCTGAAGCAGGGAGAGCTGTGGTCGGGCAAGCTGAAGTCAGGCGAGCTGGAGCCGTCTTGGAGAGTTGCGACCTGCTTGGCGAGCTGCAGCCTGATTGGCGAGACGACGGTCTGGCGAGACGCGGCCTGGCGAGCTGTGGGCTGCTTGGCGAGTTGCGACCTTCTTGGCGAGACGGCGGTCTGGGGAGATACGGCCTGGCTAGCTGCAGCTTGCTTGGCAAGCTGCGACCTTCTTGGCGAGACGGAGGTCTGGCGAGACGCAGCCTGCTTGGCGAGATGGCGGTCTGGCGAGACGCGAACTGGCAAGCTGCGGCCTGCTGGGCGAGTTGCGGCCTTCTTGGCGAGACGGCGGTCTGGCGAGACTGCGGCCTGGCGAGGTGGCGGCATGGCGAGGCGGCTGCCTGGGCTAACTCCTCTAAGGGGCCGGGGAAGAGACAAATATTTCCTCCCCCTACTAGTATTTACGCAGGTTCACCCAAAATTGACCTTCAGAAGTGCAAAACTCCCAAAAGCTTAAAAACATGCACCAAGTCTTGCGCCTTGTTTGGGGCCCTCTCTTCGCGAATATGGGGTTGCACGCAATCCCCGCTCTTTTCGAGCTAGTTCCACGCTCGGAAAGAAACGTCTAACACAACATATTCACTGTGTAGCCTTCTTGGAGCCGAAAACTCTTGGCCTCCCAGGGGGTCAATCTATCCAGCTAGCTAATAGGAGACTGGGTGACGAGACGGCCTCCGGGTAGAAAACACTTGGCCTCCCGAGGGGTCAACCTATCAAGCCTGCTAATGGGAGCCTGGATGATGAGACGTCCTCGGGGTAAAAATACTTTGCCTCCCCGAGGGGTCAACTTATCAAGCCATTTAATCTGAGCCTGGATGACGAGACATCCTTGAGGTAAAAATAATTGGCCTCCCCGATGGGTCAACCTGTCAAGCCAGCTAGTGGGAGCCTGGATGACGAGACGGCCTCGGGGTAAAAAACACTTGGCCTCCCCGAGGGGTCAGACTGTCGAGGCAGCTAATGGGAGCCTGGATGATGAGACGGTCTCGGGGTAAAAATACTTGGCCTCCCCGAGGGGTCAACCTGTCAAGCCATCTAATGGGAGCCTAGATGATGAGACGAACTCGGGGTAAAAATACTTGGCCTCCTCAAGGGGTCAGCCTGTCAAGCCAGCTACTGGGAGCCTGGATGACGAGAGGGCCTCGGGGTAAAAATACTTGGCCTCCCTGAGGGGTCAACCTGTTAAGCCAGCTAATGGGAGCCTGGATGACGAGACGGCCTCGGGGTAAAAAACACTTGGAATACCCGAGTGGTCAACCTGTCAAGCCATCTAATGGGAGCCTGGATGACGAGACGACCTCGGGGTAAAAATACTTGGTCTCCTCGAGGTGTCAACTTGTCAAGCCAGCTAATGGGAGTCTGGATGAAGAGACGGCCTCGGGGTAAAAATACTTGGCCTCACCGAGGGGTCAACTTGTCAAGCCAGCTAATGAGAGCCTGGAAGATGAGATGGCCTCGGGGTAAAGCCTACTCACCCCTCCGAGAGATCAACCTGCCTTGCCAGTTAGTGGGAGCCTGACAGAGGAATCATCTCGAGGTGAGACCTACTCACCCCTTCGAGAGATCAACCTGCCCTGCCAACTAGTGGGAGCCTGGCAGCAGAATCATCTCGAGGTGAGGTCTACTCAACCCTCCGAGAGATCAAGCTGCCTTGTCTGCCTGTGGGAGACTGGAAGCAGAATCATCTCGAGGTGAGGTCTACTCCACCTCTGAGAGATCAACCTGCCCTGCAAGCTAGTGGGAGCCTGACAGCGGAATCAACTTGAGGTGAGGTCTACTACCACTCCAAGAGATCAACCTATCCTACCAGCTAGTGGGAGCCTGACAGCGGAATCATCTCGAGGTGAGGCATACTCATCCCTACGAGAGATCAACCTGCCCTGCCAGCTAGTGGGAGCCTTGCAGCGAAATCATCTCGAGGTAAGGCCTACTCACCCCTCCGAGAGATCAACCTACCCTGCCAGCTAGTGGGAGCCTGAAAGCGGAATCATCACGAGGTGAGGCCTACTCACCCCTCCGAGAGATCAACCTGCCTTGCCAACTAGTGGGATCCTGACAGCCGAATCATCTCGAGGTGAGACCTACTCCCCCCTCCAAGAGATCAAACTGCCCTGCCAGCTAGTGAGAGCTTGATGACGGAATCATCTCGAGGTAAGGCCTACTCACCCCTCCGAGTGATCAACCTACCTTGCCAGGTAGTAGGAGCCTGGCAGCGAAATAATCTCGAGGTGAGGCCTACTCACCCCACCGAGAGATCAACCATACCCTGGCAGCTAGTGGGAGCCTGGCAGCAGAATCATCTCGAGGTGAGGACTACTCACCCCTACGAGAGATCAACCTGCCCTGCCAGCTATTGGGAGCCTAGCAGCGGAATCATCTCGAGGTGAGGCCTACTCACCCCTGCAACAGATCAACCTGCCCTGGCAGCTAGTGGGATCCTGGCTGTGGAATCATCTCAAGTTGAGGCCTACTCCCCCCTCTGAGAGATCAACCTGCCCTGCCAGCTAGTGGGAGCCTGGCAGTGGAATCATCCCAAGGTGAAACCTACTCCCCCCTCCGCGAGATCAACCTACCCTGCCAGCTTGTAGTAGCCTGGCAGCGGAATCTTCCCGAGGTGAGACCTACTCCCCCCCACCAAGAGATCAACCTGCCCTGGCATCTAGTGGTAGCCTGGCAGCGCAATCATCCTGAGGTGAGACCTACTCCCCCCTCTGAGAGATCAACCTACCCTGCCAGCTAGTGGGAGCCTAGCAGCGGAATCATATCGAGGTGAGGCCTACTCCCCCCTTCGAGAGATCAACCTGTCCTGCCAGCTAGTGGGAGCCTGACAATGAAATCATCCCGAGGTGAGCCCTACTTCCCCCTCCGAGAGATCAACCTATCCTGCCAGCTCGTGGGAACCTTGCAGCAGAATCATCCCGAGGTGAGACCTACTCCCTCCTCCGAGAGATCAACCTGCCCTGCCAGTTAGTGGGAGCGTGGCAGCGGAATCATCCAGTGGTGAGACCTACTCCCCCCTCTGAGAGATCAACCTGCCCTATCAGCTAGTAGGTGCCTGGTAGCGGAATCATCAAGAGGTGAGATCTACTCCCCCCTCCGAGAGATCAACCTACCATGCCAGCTAGTTGGAGCCTGGCAGCGGAATCATCTCGAGGTGAGACCTACTCCTCCCTTCGAGAGATCAACCTGCCCTGCGAGCTAGTAGGAGCCTGGCAGTAGAATCATCCCGAGGTGAGATCTACTCCCCCCTCCGAGAGATCAACCTGCCCTGCCAGCTAGTGGGAGCCTGGCAGCGGAATCATCCCGAGGTGAGATCTACTCCCCCTCCGAGTGATCAACCTGCCCTGCCAGCTAGTGGGAGTCTGGCAGCGGAATCATCTCGAGGTGAGGCATACTCACCCCTCCAAGAGATCAACCTGCCCTGCCAGCTAGTGGGAGCCTAGTAGCAGAATCATCTCGAGGTGAGGCCTACTCACCCATCCGAGAGATCAACCTGCCCTGCCAGCTAGTGGGATCCTGGTAGTGGAATCATTGCGAGGTGAGGCCTACTCACCCCTCCGAGAGATCAACCTTCCCTGCCAGCTAGTGGGATCCTGGCAGCGGAATCATCCCGAGGTGAGACCTACTCCCCTCTCCGAGAGAATAACCTGCCCTGCCAGCTAGTAGGAGTCTAGCAGCGGAATCATCCCGAGGTGAGACCTACTCCTCCCTCCGAGAGATCAACCTGCCCTGCCAGCTAGTGGATGCCTGGTAGCAGAATCATCTCGAGGTGAGACCTACTCCCCCCCTCCGAGAGATCAACCTGCTCTGCCAGCTAGTGGGAGCTTGACAGCGGAATCATATCGAGGTGAGACCTACTCCCCCCCTCCGAGAGATCAACCTACCCTGTCAGCTAGTGGGAGCCTAGCAGCAGAATCATCCCGAGGTGACATCTACTCCCCCTCCGAGAGATAAACCTGCCTTGCCAGCTAGTGGGAGCCTGGCAGTGGAATCATCTCGAGGTAAGGCCTACTCACCCCTCCGAGAGATCAACCGGCTCTGCCAGCTAGTGGGAGCTTGACAGTGGAATCATCTCGAGGTGAGGTCTTTCATGGATCACAAATATTTTTTGGCGGCCCCTGTCTTCATTCATAGTTAATACAATGCAAGAAAATTTCATTACAAGAGATGATTCACTTCTTTCCTACCTCCCTCTTCCCTTGTGAATCATCGGATCCCTCCCCAGGTGCCCACATCAACCCTGTCCTCACATCTCTCCCCTGCCACCTCGGGTTGGACTTCTTCAATCCACACCGGATCTTGCGCTTGTTGAGGCTGATGAGTCTGTGGTGCACGAGCTCTTGTCCTTCTCAACTCCAGAAATTCGGGGCATGTAGTTGTCACATGGCCTTCCTCCTGGTGGAACTCACAGTAGGGTAACTCTGCTCTGACTCTTCTCCTTCTCGGGCAGTTCCTCCTCTCCCTTCGACCAGTCTCCATTGTTTGTTGTGGTGGGGGTAGGAGCTGCCTAGGGGCTTGCCTTTTAAAGTTGAACCTCCCTTGGCTTCCATGAAAATCCCCCCACCTTGGATATGCCCTCTTCCTGGACCATGAACGGGTCCTCCCTGTTGTCTCCAACCTGGCTACGGACCTTCTTGAGGTCCCTGGAGCCCCTGAGCTCTCTGCACCTCCCTCCTTCTCCCCTCCTGATGCCTCG
Organism: Platanthera guangdongensis; assembly: GCA_039583875.1. NCBI lineage: Eukaryota > Viridiplantae > Streptophyta > Magnoliopsida > Asparagales > Orchidaceae > Platanthera > Platanthera guangdongensis. The sequence goes on along the minus strand of CM077153.1, from coordinate 17,688,364 downwards.
AGCCACCTTGCTCCTCCGCCTCTTCCTCTATCAATCTTGCCAACTTCTTGACAAACGCCGGCTTGGCCTCCTCAGTTGCTATCTCCTCTGCTGCCCTTTCCATCAGCTCCTCGAAGGAAAGGGGAGCCTTTCGGGTCAGGCTTATCTTGAAGAACCCCATGCGCAACCCCACCGTGAACGCCATCTGGAGGGCATACTCCGGCATCTCCTGGACCTCCATGATCTCTTCTTGGAACCTGCCAACGTAATGGGCCAGCGACTCCTCGGCCCCCTACCTTATCAGGAAGATGGACTCAGGACTCTTCTTCCTCTTCTTGGAGGTGGAGAAGCGAAGCTGAAAGCTCCGGCTCAAGTCCTCAAACCCATAAATCGATCTCGGTGGGAGTTGGTGGAACCCGTCCATTGCTTTGTCCTTCAACATGATCACGAAGAGGTGACACTTGAAGGTATCCGTCATCAGCCTGATGGAGATGACATCTCCAATCCACTGCAGGTGCTGGATGAGGTCATCCTTCCCGGTATACTAAGCCATGTCAGGCTCTCAGAACCCCTCGAGAACGGGAGCTGATATGATCAGCTCGCTGAAGGGTGACCCTGTTAGAAAGTAGCGAAAAGAGGCGAAAAGTGGAGAACAAGCGAAAAGTGGAGTACAAATCTGTTTCTTCAAAATCTCTTCCCGAATGAAGTGACACTCTCCTGTCTTTTGTGCTGGTCACTCTCCACCTCACCGCACCAATATATGCTTCGTTCTCTAAAGGGGTTACATGGAAGACCGGATTTCTGGATATGTGTCTCCCCCTCCCTATAGCGGCTTTGTTGTCACAGAACATAGGGAGAGGACAGTCATATACCTCGCCCAGGTCAAGCATGAGAGCGCGCAACCACTTTAACTCACACGTGGTTGACGCCATACTCCGGTATTCTGCTTCGGCACTGGATCTGGAAACAACAGACTGTTTCTTGCTCTTCCAACTCACGAGATTACCTCCAACAAAGGTACAAAAACCTGACGTGGACTTACGATCGCCTTTGTCATCCGCATAACTTGAATCTGAGTAGGCCTCAACCCTCAGATGGCCATTCTTCTGAAAGAGTAACCCTCTGCCCGGTGCTGCTTTGATATACTCTAAAATCTTCAGGGCGGACTGAAGATGACACTCCTGGGAGCTTGCATAAACTGACTGACCTTGCCTACAGCGTAGGCGATGTCGGGTCTAGTCACCGTAAGATAGATGAGTTTGCCTACCAAACGTCTGTACCGTGTGACATCAGATAAAAGAGGCGAATCATCCGTCCACGTTTTGTCTTCTCCAACAGCCATGGGAAAACGAGCTGGTTTGGCACCTGTCAAGCCTGCTTCTCGAAGAAGATCAAGGGCATACTTCCGTTGAGAGAGAACCAAGGAGTCAAGTTTCCGAGAGATTTCTATCCCCAAAAAGTATTTTGGGGAGCCCATATCCTTCGTGACCAAGTGCTGACGGAGGTGCTTCTTCGTCAAGTCCACCCCATCTCGGTCATCGCCAGTAAGGAGAATATCATCCACATATACGGCCAAAACCACCAGTCCCGAGGCCGTTTTGCGAATGAATAAGGAGTGATCGGCCGAACTCCTTTGAAAGCCGATGGTAGCCACAATACCACTGAATTTTTCGAACCATGCCCGAGGGCTCTGCTTTAGGCCATAAATGGCCTTCTTCAGCCGGTAATGACAGACACGTGTATCCCCCTGAGCAACATACCCAGGAGGTTGCTCCATATAAACGTCCTCCTGAAGATCGCCATAGAGAAAGGCATTCTTCACATCAAGCTGGGAAATAGCCCAAGCCCGGTTAACAGCCACAGAAAAGAGAACCCGGATGGTGCTGAGGCGAGCAACCGGAGAGAAGGTATCAAAGTAATCAACGCCATAAGTCTGAGTAAAGCCCTTGGCCACCAGCCGGGCTTTGTAGCGATCCACAGTGCCGTCGGGGCGAAACTTCACAACGAATACCCAGCGACAGCCAACCACATCAGTGCCCACGGGAGGAGGAACCAGGGTCCAGGTACCCCGTTCAGTAAGAGTAGCATCTCTCATCCATGGCAGCTTCCAATGAGGGAGAGCGAGAGCCTCCTGGTAGGTACGGGGAGTAGAAGTGGAAGAGATAGCCAAGGCAAAACCCTGCGAGAAGGAGAAAGCTGATCATAGAAACAACAGCCGTGAGCGGGTGTTGAGTACACGCCCGCACCCCTTTGCGAAGGGCAATGGGAACAGGTCCAGGTCAACGGGAGGTCGGCGACGGGAGCGTCAGTACCGGAGCGTCCGTGGTGGAGAGAGGCTGGCCCGGGACTAGAGAGAGACGGCAGCGGAGAGGAGGGTGGAGGGGTGGGTGGGGAGACGGCTGGCGAAGAGGGGTGGAGGAGGAGACAGGTGGGATGGAGAGGTGTGGAAGGAACGAGATTCAGAAGGAAGAGAAGGAAGAGAAGAGGTAGGAAGCATTTTCGAAAAAAGAATCGGCAGAAACAAACTGAGAACAACATAGCCTTTTTGAGTGGTAGAGTACCAAAAGGACACACTTGGTGGAGGAGCGTCGCGGGTGGCGGAGGGACGTGAACAAAGGCCGTGCAAAGACACGGAGAGGAAGAGGAAAAGGTTCCTGTGTAAGTAGGAGGTGCGCGAGCAACATCAAGGAGGTGACGCGCAACATTTTTGTTTTTCCGCCACCCCATTCTGTTGGGAGGTGTAAACACAAGATGTTTGATGAAGGAGGCCATGTGTACAAAATGGAGAACTCATGATTTAGATACTCCTTGGCATTATCAGAACGTAAGACTTTAATGGAAATAGCAAATTGAGTCTTAATCATAAAGTAAAGGGATTGCCAAACAGAAAATAGTTCAGAGCGTTTTTAATAGATACACCCAGGTACATCGTGAGTAAAATCATCGATGAAAAGTAACAAAATAAGGAACTGCTACCCGACCAACAGGTGAAGGGTAGGAGCAGGACCCCAGATACATCGGAGAATGAATAAGATCAAACATGCGACGAGGTAGAACCACGGCCTTGCTTCGGAGGGAAGGAGGAAAACGCGATGATGCTTTGCCAAGCTGACATGACATCACAGTTGAGCGGAGAACCGGTAGGAGGTAGGTGAGGTAGCAGAAGCTGACGAATAAGCCGAGGAGGAGGATGTCCAAGACGAAGATACCACTGCAAGGAGATCTGGTAGAAGAGGAGGAGAAGGCGGAGAAAGAGCAGGAAACATCGTCGAGGAAGTAGAGGCCGCCGCTCTCAGTCCCAGTAGCAATCGTCCGCTGGGTCCTCGGGTCCTGAAAAGAACAAGAAGTGGGAGTAAATGTGATGGAGCATTGAAGTTGCTTGCACAAAGATGTAACTGACAACAAATTGCAGGGAAACTTGGGCACATAGAGAGTGTCGGCCAAGCGAAGAGACGGAGTGACATGAACCACTCCCGTCCTATGAACCGGTGAGGGAGAGTCGTCTACAACAAGGACCAGAGGCAACCGATCATGTGTTTCAAGGAGAGAAAAGCATTGTGGATTGCCCGTCATGTGATTAGTTGCACCACAGTCGATGAGCCATTTACCTTGAGTAACCACGTGAGCACTACCTGAGTAAGTGACCACCGAAGCGGACGGCTTGGAAGAGGCGGAGGTGAAGAAGCGTCACCAGAAGGGCGAAGACGTTGAGGATGTTTCAACCAACATCGATCCGCAACAGATGCCCGGTGCGGCCACAGTGAGAGCAGAGGAAGCGGGAAGGAACTCTGGCCGCCAGAGGAGCCACCGGAATGATGGTTGCGACTACCAGAGCCGCTTTGTTGAGTCTGGTGAGCATATTGTTCTGGAGGAGGAGAAGACAGAAGCGGACGCTGAAGAAGAGATGTAACCGCTGCAATGCGTTCAGTCATTGTATCCAAGTTGGGAGAGTCCACTTCACCCAAGATTTTTTGGCGGATCATGTCATAGGAATCAGGAAGCCGAAGGAGGTAGCACACAACAAGCAGTTCTTGAAAGTGCTTGTGCTGTTCAGCAAGATCCGCAGAGAAGGGGCGATGTTGAAAGATCTCATCCCCAAGAGCTTGAACTTGTTGATAAGCGGCATCAGGAGACATAGACGGACGGGCAAAGAGGTCCACATACAAAGTATAAATGCAGGACGTCTGAGCCCCCTTTGAATACAGAGCAGCAAGATGAAGCCATGCCTTCTTGACCCTCTCATCATGGCGATGGATAACAGGAAGACATTCATCAGAAAGACTGTTAGCGAGCCAAGTGCGGACAAGCGCATCGCTAGCATCCCAGTCGTCAAATTCAGCAGAAGTGGTGGCAGGAGGGTCATCGGTAAGGTGGTGGCATTTTCGTTGCGCTGAGCGGAGGAGGAAGGTGAAGGAACACTCCAATCCGGGTAGTTGAAACCAACAAGCTTGGAGATGGTGCCAAGATTCCCGGAAAGAATGGGAGGAGGAGGTGGAGTTGTCACATGATTAGTGTTGGTGGTAGAACTCGAGCTGAAAAGGGCCATGGAAGAAGCCGCGCGTGTAGAGGGAAAGAGGCAAAGAGAGAAGGTCGCACGGACTGAAAAAGCCGCACGGAAAGAAAGAGGTCGGGGCAGATAAATGGCCGCGTGGGAGAGAGAAGACCGCAGCGGATAGAAGAAGAATCCGCAATAGAGAAAAGGAAGAAGTCGCGCAGGAAGAGAGCAGGCCGCGCGAACAGAAGACCAAGAAGCCACGAAAACAGTCCGCGGAGAAGAAGAAGAAGGCCACACAAACAAAGATCAGTGACAAAGAAGGAGAGGCCGCACGAGCAAGAGGCAAGAAGGAGATCAAGTCGCGCGGGCAGAGGAAGGCACTGAATCAGGCGGACAAGATCGCGGGCTCTGATACCATGTGCGAACAGAAAAAGAAGTCCGGAAATTGGACAAACAGAAATTTTTGTATTCCAAAAAAGGTATCAATTACATAGTATAGCCTCCCTTTTATAGAATGGAGGAGATGAGAGAGATTATAAATAAGCAATGTGGGAGTAAAAAATATCATGTACAAACGGTTTAACATAAAGCAGGGCGAGCTACAAGCAAGGGGCGGCTCGCCAAGCCGTGTGGTTTGAACAGAAAAAGGAAGTGAATGGGCAAACATGGTATAGCACCGGCAACCACAAGAGAAAGAAACCAAGCCGCCACACTAGACAGCCAGGTCGCCCGATCTCCAAGTTGCCAGGGACTGATTGACAAACCGCCAGAGCACCACCAACAACAGGTCAACAACCAAACCGCAGGAGAGAAACCGACAGACCGCCCGGACTGCAACGCGCCAGAGTAAGACCGCCAGACCGCCCGGTCTCTATTCTGCAACAGAGCTGAAGCCGGGCGAGCTTGGGCCGGGAGAGCTGAAGCCGGGCGAGCTGGGGCCGTCTTGGCGAGCTGCGACATGCTTAGCGAGCTGCGGCTTGCTTGGCGAGACGGCGGTCTGGCGAGACGCGGCCTGGCGAGCTGCGGCCTGCTTGGCGAGCTGCGACCTTCTTGGCGAGACGACGATATGGCGAGACACGGCCTGGCGAGCTGCGACCTGCTAGGCGAGCTGCGACCTTCTTGGCGAGACGGCGGTCTGGCGAGACGCCGCCTGCTTAGCAAGACGGCGGTCTAGCGCGACGTGACCTTGCGAGACGCGGCCTGGCGAGGCGGCGACATGGGCTAACTCCTCTAAGGGGCCGGGGGAGAGACAAATATTTCCTCCCCCTACTACTATTTACGCAGGTTCACCCAAAATTGGCCTCCAGGAGTGCAAAACTCCCAAAAAGATTAAAAACGTGCACCAAGTCTTGCGCCTTGTTTGGGGCCCTCTCTTCGCGAATACAGGATTGTACACAATCCCCGCTCTTTTCGAGCGGTTTCCATGCTCGAAAAGAAATGTCCAACCCAACGTATTCGCTGTGTAGCCTTCTTGGAGCCAAAAACTCTTGGCCTCCTGGGGGGGTCGATCTGTCCAGCCAGCTAATAGGAGCCTGGGTGATGAGACGGCCTCGGGGTAGAAAACACTTGGCCTCCCCGATGGGCCAACCTGTTAAGCCAGCTAATGGGAGCCTGGATGACGAGACGGCCTCAGGGTAAAAATACTTGGCCTCCCCGAAGGGTCAACCGATCAAACCAGCTAATGGGAGCCTGGATGACGTGATGGCCTCGGGATAAAAATACTTGGCCTCCCCGAGGGGTCAACCTGTCAAGCCAGTTAATGGGAACCTGGATGACGAGACGGCCTCGGGGTAAAAAACACTTGTCCTCCCCGAGGGGTCAACCTGTCAAGCCAGCTAATGGGAGCCTGGATGACGAGACGGCCTCGGGATAAAAATACTTGGCCTCCCCGAGGGGTCAACCTGTCAAGCCAGCTAATGGGAGCCTGGATGACAAGACGGTCTCAGGGTAAAAATACTTGGCCTCCCCGAGGGGTCAACCTGTCAAGCCAGCTAATGGGAGCCTGTATGACAAGACAACCTCGAGGTAAAAATACTTGGCCTCCCCAAGGGGTCAACCTGTCAAGCTAGATAATGGGAGCCTGGCTGACGAGACGGCCTCGGGGTAAAAATATTTGGCCTCCCTGAGGGGTCAACCTGTCAAGCCAGCAAATGGGAGCCTGGATGATGAGACGACCTCGGGGTAAAAAAACACTTGGCATCCCCGAAGGGTCAACCTGTCACGCCAGCTAATGGGATCCTGGATGACGAGACGGCCTCAGGGTAAAAATACTTGGCCTCCTCGAGGGGTCAACCAGTCAAGCCAGCTAATGGGAGCCTGGATGACGAGATGGCCTCGGGGTAAAGTCTACTCACCCCTCCGAGAGATCAACCTGCCCTACCAGCTAGTGGGACCCTGGCAGCGGAATCATCTCGAGGTGAGACCTACTAACCCCTCCGAGAGATCAACCTGCCCTGCCAGCTAGTGGGAGCCTGGCAGCAGAATCATCTCAAGGTGAGGTCTACACACCCCCTCCGAGAGATCAACCTGCCCTGCCAACTAGTGGGAACCTGGAAGCGGAATCATCTAGAGGTGAGGTACACCCCCCTCCGAGAGATCAACCTACCCTGCCAGCTAGTGGGAGCCTGACAGCGGAATCATCTCGAGGTTAGGCCTACTCACCTCTACGAGTAATCAACCTGCCCTGCCAGCTAGTGGGAGCCTAGCAGCGGAATCATCTCGAGGTAAGGCCTACTCACCCCTCCGAGATATCAACCTGCCTTGCTAGCTAGTGGGAGCCTGACAGTGGAATCATCTCGAGTTGAGGCCTACTCACCCCTCCGAGAGATCAACCTGCCCTGCCAGCTAGTGGGAGCCTGACAACGAAATCATCTTGAGGTGAGCCCTACTCCCCCCTCCGAGAGATCAACCTGCCCTGCTAGCTAGTGGGAGCCTGACAGCGGAATCATCTCGAGGTGAGACCTACTCCCCCCTCTGAGAGATCAACCTGCCCTGCTACCTAGTGGGAGCCTGGCAGTGGAATCATGTCGAGATGAGATCTACTCCCCCCTCCGAGAGATCAACCTGCCCTGCCAGCTAGTGGGATCCTGTCAGGGGAATCATCTCGAGTTGAGGCCTACTCACTCCTCCGAGATATCAACCTGTCCTGCCAGTTAGTGGGAGCCTGGTAGCAGAATCATCTCGAGGTGATGCCTACTCACCGCTTCAAGAGATCAACCTGCCCTGCCATCTAGTGGGAGCCTGATAGCGGAATCATCTCGAGGTGAGGTCTACTCACCCCTACGAGAGATCAACCTGCCCTGCCAGCTAGTGGGAGCCTGGCAGCGGAATCATATCGAGGTGAGGCCTACTCATCCCTCCAATAGATTAACCTGCCCTACCAGCTAGTGGGAGCCTGGCAACGAAATCATCTTAAGGTGAGGCCAACTCACCCCTCTGAGAGATCAACCTGTCCTGCCAGCTAGTGGGAGCCTGGCAGCGGAATTATCTCATGGTGAGGCCTACTCCCCCCTCCGAGAGATCAACCTGCCCTGCAACTTAGTGGGAGCCTGGCAGCGGAATCATCTCGAGGTGAGGTCTTTCATGGATCACAAATATTTTTCGGCGCTCCCTGTCTTCATTCATAGTTTATACAATGCAAGCAAATTTCATTACAAGAGATGATTCACTTCTTTCCTACCTCCATCCTCCCTCGTGAATCATCGGATCCCTCCCCGGGTGCCCACATCAACCCTGTCCTCACATCTCTCCCCTGCCGCCTCGGGTTGTACTTCTACAATCCGCACCGGATCTTACACTTGTTGAGGCTGATGAGGCTGTGGTGTCGGAGCACTTGTCCTTCTCAACTCCAGAAATTCGAGGCAAGTAGCTGTCACATGGCCTTCCTCATAGTGGAACTCACAGTAGGGTAACTCTACTCTAACTCTTCTCCTTCCCGGGCAGTTCCTCCTCTCCCTTCGACCAATCTCCATTGCTTGCTGCGGCGGGGGTAGGAGCTGCCTAGGGGCTTGCCTTTGAAAGTTGAACCTCCCTTAGCTTCCATGAAAATCCCCCTCCACCTTGGATGTGTCCTCTTACTGAACCCTGAACGGGTCCTCCCTGTTGTCTCCAACCTGGCTCCGGACCTTCTTGAGGTCCCTGGAGACCCTGAGCTCTCTGCTCCTCCCTCCTTCTCCCCTCCTAATACCTCGAGCCACCTTGCTCCTTCGACTCTACCTCTGTCAATCTTGTCAACTTCTTAACAAACGCTGGGTTGGCCGCCTCAGATGCTATCTCCTCTACCGCCCTTTCCATCAGCTCCTCGAAGGAAAGGGGGACTTTCGGGTCAGGCTCATCTTGAAGAACCCCTCGTGCAACCCCACCGTGAATGCCATCTGGAGGGCATACCCCGACATCTTCTGGACCTCCAGGATCTCTTCTTGGAACCTGTCAACGTAATGAGCCAGCGACTCCTCGGCCCCCTATCTTATCAGGAAGATGGACTCAGGACTCTTCTTCCTCTTCTTAGAGGTGGAGAAGTGAAGCTGAAAGCTCTGGCTCAAGTCCTCGAACCCAAAAATTGATCTCGGTGGGAGTTGGTGGAACTAGTCCCTTGCTTTGTCCTTCAACATGATCACGAAGAGGCGACACTTGAAGGCATTCGTCATCGGCCTAATGGAGACAGCATCTTCAAACCACTGCAGGTGCTGGACAGGGTCATCCTTCCCGGTATAGTAAGCCATGTCAGACTCTCTGAACCCCTCGGGAACGGGAGCTGAGATGATCAGCTCGCTGAAGGGTGACCCCCTAAGGGTGGCCTCGCCACCTCTACTCGCGCGACCTGCTCACTTGGAAGGCTGGCACTCGCCAGGCTGGAGAACAACTCCCAGCCGATGAGGTCTCGCTCGATCCCATCTCTCATCCTCTCCTTCCCGGGCCGTCTTCCTAGCACACTTCCTTCTCCCCATGCTGGGGTCATCTCACCTGGACCCCAGGGAGTCGAATCATCGAGAGGGGGGGAGCTAGCTCCTAGGGGGTTTGAGTGGAGCTGCCTTCCCGAGGAGCAATACTTCGCAGCATCTACATGATGCCTTAGATGGATGCCATGAACTCTTCCCTCCCCACAAAGGGTCCTGGGTTGGGGAGCTCGCCGAGATCATCACTACCTCCTTGACCTCCAGCCATGACACTCTCCCGAGATCTTCTGTGCTGGTCACTCTCCACGCTCATCGTACCAAGATGTTGAAACCGAGAAATCGATCTCTGTGGAGTTCGGGGTCCCTAGAAAGGGTGACCTCACACTTACTGCACTCGGGCAAATGTCACGGACCAAAGGCTCAGGAAACTAGGAATAGACCCTCAGCTCTAGCGTGGAGGTCCCACCTCACACCCGGAAGACCTTGGAGAACTCCCCTCCCTAGACAATGCAGAGCTAGGTGCCTTGGAGGATGAAGAGAGAGTGAAGAAGTGATCCCCTCCAAGGCACCCATAAGGGCCTATTTATAGTTTTCTGGGAATGGCCTGCAAATAACCAACCTCCTCTTCTCTGAAAATTATGGAAATGCCCCCAGGATGGGCTGCCAACTGCCAAATCCCGCTATACTAAGCGGCTAATTGCAGACCACCCAGGGTAGTCCCTCAAGCCGGGCGAGCTGGCGGTCAGGCGAGAAGCGAGGGACGGCTTGGGCGAACAGGCGGCCTGCGAGTGGCGACCTGGCAGGCTGAGGCGACTAGACGAGCTGAAGCCGGGAGAGCTGGGGTCGGGTGAGCTGAAGTCGTGCGAGCTGGGGCCGTCTTGGCGAGTTGAGGCCTGCTTGGCGAGCTGCGGCCTACTTGGCGAGACGGCGGTATGGCGAGACGCGGCCTGCTTGGCGAGCTGCGGCCATCTTGGCGAGATGGCGGTCTGGCGAGACGTGTCGTGGGGAGCTGCGGCTTACTTGGCGAGCTGCAGACTTCTTGGCGAGACGGCGGTCTGGCGAGACGCGACCTGCTTAGCGAGACGGCGTTCTGGCGAGACGCAACCTAGCGAGCTACGGCCTTCTTGGCGAGACTGTGGTCTGGCGAGACGACGGTCTGGCGAGATGCGGCCTGGCGATGCGGCGTCCTGGGCTAACTCCTCTAAGGGGTCGGGGGAGAGACAAATATTTCCTCCCCTACTAGTATTTACGCAAGTTCACCCAAAATTGGCCTCCAGGAGTGCAAAACTCCCAAAAGCTTAAAAACGTGCACCAAGTATTGTGCCTTATTTGGGGCCCTCTCTTCGTGAATACGGGTTTGTAAACCCTTCGAGACTGTCCTCCTTCAAACGTCTGTCGCTTCTGCTTTCCCTTGGTATAAGCTTCATAATTCTTCTATGGAGGTAAGATCTTTGGTAGACCTTCCACCATCTTTGCATGTGATAGAAGCTTCAGACCACTGAAGCCTAAGTGACCCATCTTGTGGTGCCACAACAAAGCTTCTTCTTCATCTTCAGTTCTTGTAAGACATGTCATCTCCTCGGCAACCATCCTCAACATAAAGAGATGTTTCATCGTCATCTTTACTTTCACCACTTCTTTTCCTCGTTGATTCTGCACAGCCAATGATCCATCCTTTAACTGAATGCAGTAACCTTTCTCCACCAACTGCCCAAGGCTTAAGATGTTACTCTTCAAGCCTGGAGCATAAAACACAGCGTTAAGATGCACCTTCTCGCCATTTAGGGTGACCACTATCAACCCTTTGCCTTCTACAGAAATCTTCGAAGCATCGCCAAAGCTAACATCACCAACACTTGGTTCGAGGTTAGTGAACAACTCTTTCTCACCGCACATATGGTTGCTCACTCCTGTGTCCAAGTACCAGACTTCATTTCTACCTCCTTCAGCTCTTCTGTAAGTCAAGAACATCATTGGGTCACCATCAGTATTGCTTGCTTCTACATAGTGGTTGAATTCCTCTATCCTCCTCAATTTTCTACAGTCATAGCTCATGTTCCCAAACCTGTTACAGTTGTAACACTAGACTTGGGACATCCTTCCCCGGCCTCTTCCACGACCTCTTCCTCTTCCTCCTTGCTCTTTGCCTTGAGCATGCTCCTCTCTTTGAAAATTTTGGTTTCTTCCTTGATCTCGTCCGGCCTCCTCTTCTTCCTCTACCTCTGCCTTGGTAGCCTCGGCCTCTCTAGCGACCTCCTCTTCCTGAACTCTCAACAAAGTACAACTAAGTCTGAAGTGCTTTTTCTAAGCCACTTGACTCTTCATCTTGTAGCATGTGGCATTCATGGGCTTGCAGAGAGCCTATAAGTTCATCAACAGATATCTGAATGAGATCCTTCGACTCTTCTATCACCACTATTATATAATTAAACTTCTTCGATATTGATCACAGAAGTTTCTCCATGAAACTCACATCATCAATAGTCTCTCCGTTGCGTTTCATTTCTTTTGCAAGCATCCACAGACGAGTTACATAGTCACCAACTTTCTCGGAGTTTTGCATCTTCATAACTTCATATTCTGCTCGGAGAGATTGTAGTTTCACCTTTTTTTGCCTTGTCTACTCCTTGCAAGGAGCGTTGCAAGATTTCCCATGCTTCCTTAGAACTTCTAGCATCCGAGATCTTCTCAAAGGTTGATTCATCAACCCCTTGATATAGCAAGAATAAAGCCTTCTTGTCTCTCTTTCTTGCTTCTCGTAGCGTCGTCCTCTGGGTGTTAGTCAACGCCGCCTCGTGCTTAGTAGTCTTCTCCTCATAACCATCCTCAACTATCTCCCGAAGCTCCTTTAATGCTAGCAGCACTCTCATCTGGATACTTCAGTTCGCATAGTTCGTCTTTGTCAACTTGGGAACTTGACCCGGCATAGCATGTACCATCTCCACTGCTACGATCTCTTCAACTCTTCTGAGTTACTACCGAGGTTCAAAACCTCCCTCTGATACCACTGTGGGAAGCGACTATAATGGACACACAACTTGAGAAAGGCAAGGCAAACAACTTATATTATAACAAACAAGTGTTTACAAGGTTACAACAAAATACAACTCCATTATAAGTTACAACACAACACAATGCATAGACAAGAACTTGCAAACAAGTTTGATCACGACTATAACCCGCTTAGCTTGAAGCTTGATCACCCAAAACTTGTTATCCGCAAAGTTGCAGTTTACCAACTTGATGTACGCCAACTTTGAATAAGCTATCTTATTTGCCAATAGTAGTCCGCAATCTTTGTTATTATTTTTCTATTCGTAGAAATCCAGTCCGCCACTTTTTGATGGCGTGGGAAGCTAGAGGTGAGCAAAAATATAGGGCCCGAAAAGCCCACCTGGGCCCGACCTAGAAAAAGTCTGGTTAGGCCTGGGCCCAAGCAGGACTGGTCCAGGCCCAAGCCCGGGCAGGACTGGTCCAGGCCCAGGCCGGTCCTGAGGGGCCTAACAAGACCTTGAAATATAGAATGTGCCCGGCCCGGGCTAGGCCCAGTCTTGGCCTGGTCCCAGGCCTTGCCTGGGCCTGCTCCCAGGCCTTGCCTGGGCCTGGACCTGGACCAAGACTGGCCCGAGCAGCCCAAGTTGCCCAACTTAGGCTGCAAGCCTGCAACTTCTCTATGGCAACTTGGGCTGCAACTTGGGCAGCCCAAGTTGCCAAGAGAAACATTGCCAGCTGCTAGGCAACGTCTCTATGAAGAGACGTTGCCAGTTGGCAACATCTCTTCATAGATACATTGCAAGCTGAAGCTGGCAAATGGCACATTGCCATTTGCCAACTCTGCTTGGAAACTTGGGCTATTGCAGCCCAAGTTTCCAAGTAGCACTCAAGCTGAATGGTATTATTGCATTTTTAAAAAAAATTAAAATTATAATTTAATAAATTCTTATATTATTTTTTAAGAGTTATAAATATGAGAGTAGAGAGCTTGCAATCTTGCATTATCTAAAACTTACATCATTTCTTGATCGAACTCCAACTCATTGTAATTCTCTACTTCGTACGTTTTGATCAATGGCGTCTTCATCTGGTGTCGTTCCTGAGATTGTCGAGCACATGCATAGTGCTCCAATCTGGGAGCATTTTGACAAAGTTAAAATCAACAATGAATTCAAAGCAAATTTTCGACATTGTTCGAAGTTGTTGATGGGGGCCGGAAACTCCACACTCGTGCGACACATCAAATCATGTGTTGCAAAGCTAGCTCCGGAATCCAGTGAAGCACATCTATCAGCAGCCGGACAAGTTTGGACTTACGATCACATGCGGCAAAGAGAAGGGCAGATGGAGAACATCATCAGACGCGAATTGTCGTTTAATCATTACGACAATGCCCGTGAGACCGCTTATGTTCATCTAGCTCTCCAACTCAAATATCATCAGGTAAGTAGAACTACAATAAGGCGTGACACATATAAAGCTTATATTAAAGCGAAAATTAATTTGATTAAATATTTTGACAATTTAGATAATAGAATTAGTTTAACTTGTGATGTTTGGAGTAACGATATATAATTAGGACATTCTTATATTTGCATTACAAGTCATTAGATAGATCCTACTTCATGAGAGCTATCCAAGCGCATCATTTACTTTAATAGTTTTGAAGTTCCATATACCGGAACAGTAATTTATCAAGTAATTATGAATTGTATACGCGATTTTAAAATAAAAGATAAAGTTATTAGTATTTCTTTTGATAACGCTATTAATAATACTGCGGCTAATGATAATTTAAAAGGAGATTTAAAACCTATGTTAAATGGAGTATTTTTTTTATACTCATTGTGTTTGTCACGTTCTAAATTTAATTGTCCAAGATAGTTTAAAATTAATGGAACATATATTATTAAAATTAGAAGTATGTTAACATATATATATATATATATATATAGTTCTCAAAAGAGATGACAGGATTTTAAAAAATTTGAAACAAATCTGGGAAAAATTTTTTTAAAGCCAGAATATGACATGACAATTAGGTGGAATTCCACTTATAAAATGTTAAAAAGATCAATTCGTCAAAAAAATCTTCTAATGAAATTTTTTTCGACAAATACAAAACATGATTTAAATGACGATAATTGGGAAACAATTACGATTTATATGCGCTTATTAGAATGCTTTTATAGAGCGACGATTCAATTATCCGGCGTTTATTATTCCACTAGCTACCGAGTTATTGAAATTTTTTTAATTATTACAAAAACTTTAAATTACTACAAACAATATAGGTTTTGGCAGTCCGTAATTGAAATAATGGAAGCAAAAATTTTAAAATACTATAAGGAAATGTCACCTATGTTTTCATGTGCGGCGGCTTTAAATCCTTTATTAGGCATTTTAGGTGTTGAAAATCTTTTGGAAGAGATAAATAAAAATTTACACCTAGATTTAAATAATTTGGAATTTGAAGATTCAATAATTTTAAATTTTAATACAGCTTTTACAGATTTCTATAATTATTATTATGATTTATATGGGTCGCGATCGCGAGACGATTCAACACAAGTACAAATAACAGATGATTTTCAAAATGAAATTTATGAGGTTGTATCTCGAAAAAAAATCACGAACTACTAGTACATTAAATGAATTAGGACTATACATCAAAATACAATTTAGAGAGTATATGACTAACAATGAAATTGAAAATTTAAATATATTAAAGTGGTGGAAAAATAAAACGAACATATATCCTATTTTGTCCTTAATGGCCCGCGATATATTAACTGTTCAAGCTAGTACAGTAGCGTCGGAGTCTGCATTTTCTTTAAGTGGCAGAGTTTTGAATGAACGGCGGTGTCGTCTTAACGAAGAGTCGTTGGAGATTTGTATTTGCTATAAAGATTATTTGGACGCGGCGAACAGAGAGCAACATACTGCTTCCTTCGAAGACAGCTCCTCATCAGTCGAAGAAGAACTGAGTTTGTTAAACTTGGCCGATGAAGATTGAGTAATTGTGATGTATTTTATTTTATTTTGGGTTGGCTATCATACGGTGTTTTGACACCTTACTTATTGTGGGTGGGTAGGTTGAGAGTTGTGAGATTTTGTATGTTTTGTAAGTTCGTGTAGTTTTCCACTGGATTGGTGGCCGACCCGTTTGTGTGTGTTGTAATATTTTCAATATGGAATAAAATATAACATTTTATCTTATTAAATATTTAAAAATTTAATATATATCTTACATAATATTAAATATTGATAAATTTTTATTCAAAAATTGATTTTTTATATTAAAAATTCGGTCATGGGTAGGCCTGGGCCTGCTTGGGCCTAGTTGGGTCTTATTTAGGCCTTGCCGAAAAGGCCTTGTAATGCCTCATTCATAAAGGGGGCCTGGGCCTGGGCCTGAGTCTGGTTATTGCCAGGCCTGGGCCTGGACCTGGACATAAACTGGGTCTGCCAGGCTTTATGTGCAACCCTATTTGAAGCTTTGCTGCTGCTGTTCACAGTTTGCAAAAAAAAAGACCGCAGCCTTTAATTACAACTCCTGTTCACGATTGCAGTCCGCAAGAAAATTCCGCCAACTTTACTAGTCCGCAAGAAAAAGCCTTTAATAATAATTTTTTCGTCATATTCTTTTCATGCTCCGCTGTTCAACAATTTCAGACCGCAAAAGTAGGCGTAGTACTGCACATAAAGACCCCAGTCCCGGTCCGGGACAGGTCCTGGGCAGGACCGGTCCTTTGGGACACCGGTCCCGGACCGGTCCTGCCCAAACCGGTCCCGGTCCGGGACCGGTTTTTCCTTTGAAAACCGGGACCGCCTGGGACCGGAAGGACCGGTCCTAACCGGTCCCAGACGGGGACCGGTTAATTAAATTAATTATTTAATTATTTTAATTATTTTAATTATATATTATTATATTTCATTTTTAATAATTTAATTAAATAACATGTAATAATTTGAAATGCAAAACTGCAAAGTAAATAAAATTTTTTATTAAATTTGAAATAAAACTACAAAATCAAAATACAAATTACAAATTATAATACAAAATCAAAATACAAACATTTTTATTAAATTTGAAATTATAATACAAAATACAAATTCAAAATTTGGAGTTGAGCCTTGGACTCGTCTTCAACTCCGGAGTCGCTTTTGATTTTGAACTCGTCTTCAACATCAACGTCGTTATTCTGCGGCGCTCCCCAGATTTAAGTTATTAAGCTCATCTTCAACTTCAGACTCACTGTCTTCAATTGACGAGACGTGTTGTCTCCTCCTCAAAGCGTCCAAATGGTCCTTGTAGCAAATGCAAATCTCCAAAGATTCTTCGGTCAAACGTCTCCTTCACTCGTTCAGAATCCTGCCACTCAAAGAAAACGCAGACTCCGAAGCTACCGTACTAACTTGGATGGTTAGTAAATCACTGGCCATTAAGGCCAAAATAGGATAATTATTAGATTTAATTTTCCACCATTTTAAAATATCAAAATTTTCTATTTTGTACGCGGTCATAAAATCTTGAAACTGTGTTATGCTATATAAACTTAATTCGTTTAAAGTACTCGAAGTTCGTTGTTTTTTCTTCGAAAGCTAATTCTAAAAATCTATTTTTTAAAATATCTTTTGTTCGAGGGGCGGTGGATTCCTCGCGAGGTTGCAATCCATATAGTTGATCGTAATAATTATATAGGCGAGTAAAATCAGAATTAAATTTTGAAACACTAACGTTGTGAAAATCACTAGAAGATTCGTTTAACTCTAAATTTCGATTAACTTCCTCTATAAAATTTTCAACCCCGTCTACACCCATTAAAGGGTTTAAAGCCGCAGCACAAGAAAACATAGGTGACATATGCGTATAATATTTTAAAAACTTTGCCCCAGTAATAATATTAACGGACGCCACATTGGTTTAATTTTGTAAGTTTTAAACGTTTCAGTAATTAATAAAAAATTTTCAATAACAAGCGAGCTAGTAGGATAATAAACTCCAGATAAAATAGTTGTTGCCTGATAAAAACTTTCTAATAAATTTACGTAATCTTCGATTATAGCCCAATCGGACGCATCTAAATCATGTGATTCTTCTACACTATTATAAAATTCTATCAATAATGATTTTTGCGACAAAACCCGCTTTAACATTTTGTACGTGGAATTCCATCGTACCGGCATATCATAAGATGGACCCAAAAATTTTTTACCCTGTGCAATAACACATTTTTTGAAATCTTGTTTTCGTCGTTTTGAACTATAAATAACTCGTAACATAGTACGTATTTTAATAACATAATTTTTCATAAAAGTTAAACTATCTTGCACAATTAAATTAAGAACGTGACATACGCAACGTGTATGAAAAAAATATCATCTAGCATAGGTTCCAGATCATTAATCAAATATTTAATAACTATATTATTATTCGAGGCATTATCAAACGAAATACTTAAAATTTTATTTTTTATTTTAAAATCTCTAATACACTTAATAATCACCTGATAAATAGCTTTACCGGTGTGCGGATATTCAAAACCTTCAAAACAAATTATACGTTTATTTAATTCCCAACTATCGGGATCGACCCAGTGACAAGTTATGCAAATATAAGAAAATTTGTAAACTAAACCGCTAGTCCAAACGTCTCTCGTTAAACTAACTCGACCGTCGAATGTTTCAAAATAATTTTGTAAATATAACTTTGATTGCAGGTAAGCTTGTAAAGCATCACGTCGAGTTGTAGTACGACTTACCTGTTGATATTTTGGTTGGAGTGCTTCGTGTATGTAAGACGTCATTTCATCGTTGTCGTAGTGGTTGAACGGAAGTCCGCTTTTGATGACATTCTCCATTTGCCGCTCCCGTTGCCGAGCTTGGTCATACGTCCAAATGTGCCCGGTTGTCGAAATTTGAGCTTGGTTGGCCTCCGACGGGGCTTGTTTGGAAAGGCACGATTTGTTGTGTCGGGCGAGCGTTGTGTTGCTACTGTTAGCGGCCGTAAGCTTCACGCAAAGTTTGCACTTCACCTTAAATTCTCCGTCGATCCGCACTTTATCGAAGTTATCGCATACCGCCGCTTTATGCCGGTGCTCAACGATCTCATGATCGACGGACGCTGAGGAGGACGCCGGCATGGAGAAGGAGGAAGTCATTTAACACGAATATGAGTGAGAGAGAGTGAGAGAGATAGTGAGAGAGAGAGAGTAAGAGAGGGAAATGAGGGAGTGGGGGGTCAAGAATAAAATTAAATATATATATATATATATATATATATATATATATATATATAAAATATATATATTAAAAGAGCCCTTAGGCTCTTTTCCGGTCCCGAAACCGGTCTCGGACTGGGACCGGTCTAAAACCGGTCTTTTACCGGTCCCGATCCGGGACCGGTTTTTACCCTTAAACGGGGGACTGTCAGGGACCACTGGACCGGTCCGGGACCACTGGGGACCGGTCCCGGACCGGTCCTAACGGGGACCGGTCCCTATCCGGTCCCGACCGGACCGGTCCGAACCGGACCGGTCGGGACCGGTTTTTATGCGCAGTACTACCGTAGGCGGCAGGTTTTACTATTTTTGGTAGAAAGAGAAAACCAATTTTACCTCCAATTAATGCATGCCTTTCACATCATTTAAGGCCAGCAATGCTTGCAAATTATATTATAATAATATATTTATAATAAATGTATAAAACTTGCTTTTGACTTAGGTCAAATCATTATTCAGGCAACAATTTTCTCTCTCTCTCTCTAAAATTATATATGAAACTTTTGCGGTTTGAGACAGCCTTGCATTGCTCCACCCACATGCAGAGGTATTTATTTATAGGTAATTCCTGAACCCATTGCTTCAAGCAAGCTCGCTTATCTTTCAGACCCTCAAAAAATCATCATTAATTAATTGAGCGGCTGTAGATGAAAGCACAGCTTATCTTTCTGGCCCACCACGTGAAAAACGTGCATGTCTTTCTGTGGACAATCCACAGCTTATCTTTCAGGCCCTGCCCGGCCTCCACATGCAATATTTTCTTATCTTAATTTCAAACCCGGCCTCATGAAATCATCATATTTTGAGTGATTGTCGATGAAAGATGTGCACGTCTTTCTGTGGACAATCCACAGAAGAAAGCAAACCTTACAGCTTATCCTACAGACTTCAACGACAATCCACAGAAATTAAGCACACCTTACACATGCTAAAAAATATCATCTCTTAGGCCCTCATAAAATCATCATTGAGTGGTTGCCGATGGATTGGGCAATCCGCATGTGGATTATCTTTCAGGCCTTCTAGAGATGCCTATGGAGCCAGCTGGTGAGTGATATGTTCTCAATCGTCGTGTACTTTAATCTTCTATTCAGCAGAGGACACCGCCCCTACAAGTGTTGGGTTCGGGTTCCCTCCTAGGTGGACAAAGCCCACGGTAACAGCCTCAAGAGGTGGAGGCATAATACAACTTGAAATTATTATAATATATTATATATAATATATTTATAATATTTATACAATATTAAAAAGAAATAGTCTTCATAGATTAAATACTTGCATTCACAGATTAAATATCCTTAGAAACTCAAATAGATTTAGATCTTTGGTTTCTTCACTACAAGAAAAACATGAATTAGCAAGGAAAATTAGGAACGCTCAAATATTTGTTGCTAATTAGCATCAAATTTAGCTAGGTTTATGAGTTTTATTTTTACCTACAAAAACAGCAACGAATTATTTTGTTGCAAAATTAGCAACGAATTATTTCGTTGCAAAATATTTATTACTAATTAGAAACAAAAAAACTTCCTTTCAAAATTTCGTTTCTAATTAATTCAGATTAAAATATGATGGAGGGAAAAATTTCATTTCCCTCCAAATTAGTTTCTATTTCACTAATATTTATAAACCTATATAACATTTTACTTAATTAATAAATATGCCCTAGCTTTCCAGCTCGACTCAACATTCCAGCTCCTATCCGGGCCACCTCGCTCGCCCCTCTCCGCGCTTTCTCCTCGCCGTCTTCCAGCGGTGCAAAATTTATGTCGTTAAAATAACAATGAATTTTTATGTTGCAAAATATTTATTGATTAATTTTTTTTCCAAAAAATGACATGACACTTTCTTAAAAAATTATCATTTCCCATAAAACATAATTGTTGCTTAATATATTTATAAATATGTAAATTATTTGCATTCAACAAAATAATTAATATATAATATATATGTAATTATTTATACAATTTTATATATTTATCTATTATTTAAATTCGCATATATAAATTTATAAATTAATAAAGATTGTTAGTATTCAACAAATTAATTATAATTATAATACATATAAATTATATGAACAATATATAATATAAATAACTATACATATATATATATATATATATATATATATATAAGTTATATTCATTTATTATATAGAAACACACATATATATATAACAAAAAAATATCATTATATATATAATAAATAAATATTATATATATAATAAATAAATATTATATATATAAATATATATATATATTATATATAATTAATAAATATATTTAAATATATATGTTATATAAAGAAATATATATTATATATTTATATTTGATTACATTATTTTATGAATTATGTATGCATACGTTACATATAAATAATATTGTCACTTAAAAACAAAGAATTAAGTTAGAGTAGTTGGTAAGAAGAGTTGTTTGTTTGGATTAGGTTGGATGTTCGAAACCTAGCATCCACAATTAAATAAATGAATTTTTTAGCAACAAAAACAGAATTCCTTCCTAATTTAGAATGGATAAAATACCTTATTAAATAATCCTTGCTATATAGAAAGAAAAAATTTCGTTGCTAAAATTAGCTAGGAGCATATTAGCTACAAAATTTTTTTGTTTCTAAATTCATTGCTAATTAAAATTAGCAACGAATTTGAAGAATTAGCAAGGTATTCAGCTCCTTGCTAATTATGTTTTTTTCTTGTAGTGCTTGTTACATAAACACCACTAGAAATGTTAACATTGTGAGGGGTCATTCTTGCATTGTTAACTCGTGGAGTATTATAATTATTAGAATTGAACCAACAATCTATGCCAAAATGATCAATTTTGTCACAACACAAACAGTCAAATCAGTTATACCTTCCTTTCTTCTCCTGCGTCACCTTTTGAATGGGAGGTGTGACAGGAGCTACTGATCTAGAAGTAGAAGTCTTGTGAGAACAACATACGCTCGGCTTCTTTATCTCATATGGCTTTTTGGCAACATATTTTACTTTTGGTGCTTTCTTAGCATTCAATCCATGAACGAATGGACCATAGTGCTGAAGGATGATCTCTTCTTGGGATGCCATGAGAGCACTGGTTCCAAGATTTCTGTGATGGATCCATCCTTGGTTATTCTTCTTAGAGGTAACGTGCATTGGTCTAGCAAAATGATCGTAGGATTTTTCAAGGTCATACTGATTTGTAGGAAAGATTACCTTCTTGAAGGAAGGTTGACTTTGAGGATCCATCAATTTATCCTTAGCAGCATTATATCCAATCTCACTCTCCTTAGAGGCTTAAACTCCATCAATGAGAGTAAGGACTGTCTTTGGCTTCGAAAAGCTTTCTACAAGCTTCCTTTCAGTTAATATCTTTTCTTCCAATTCATTTATGAACTTCTCTTTCAGACTTGCTAACTCAGTAGAGCTTTCTAGGTCCCCTTTCAAAAATTGAATTTCATCTCTGAGAGGGGTCAATCTCTCAATTTCCGCCCTCGGTTCAGATTCTAATGCCTTGAGAAAGACGATCTCTTTGTCTTGATATTTGACCACCTTGCGACATTTGTCAAATCCCTTCAGTAATGCTCAATGCAACACCATTAAGTCTGAATCCTCCTCAGATGAGTAGTCATCATGACCATCGTATATTGTATTAGATTCAGACAGAATATGTGAATTTACCTTCTCGCTATATTGGGAGTCGAAGCTATCCTCGTCGGTATGTGTCATAAGCCCAAAATAGGCTTCTTCATTCGAGCTTGACTCACTTGAGTCGCTATCATTGAAAGTCTTTGACTTCTTAGCAATGATGTTATTTTCTCTTTTTTCCTTTGAAGGATCTCTTTTCTTATTTCTTGGATCCTTCCCTCTTTTTATGTAGGTAGTTGGCGATCATGTATCAAGACTTATTACAACAATAACAAAGTATGTCAGATGAAACGTCTTTGTTATGTTTTTATTTATACATGTCATTGTTATTGTAGCTCTTCTTGTGATGATCACCATCACGACAAGATTTTCTGTAATCAGAAGAGGAAAGGATCCAAGAAAATTCTCCATCTGACATTTCAGAACTGGAGGTGCATGGATCTGAATCTTCACGTTCATTTAAAGCCCGTGTCCTTGATGGTGACACGGCTCTGCCTTTCCTTGACCCTTCGACCTTCAGTGCTACAGACTTCTCTCTAACTAAAGTCATGCTTCCCTCTTCTTATGCCTTTCTTTTGTTGAGTTGCAGCTCGTGAGAAAGAAGCTTCACTACAACATTTTTGGTCTTTAGCAACATTTAAAAACTGTTGCCTAAAACCGTAAAGTGTTGCCAAAACATTGAAAACTGTTGTCATAGGGGTGTATGCCTATGCCCGTGTTACCAAAGACCTAAGGCAACATTTTTTACATGTTTAGGCAATATTACTTGAAACTGTTGCATATATCCCTAGTAAAGGCAACAGTTTTTACATGGACCTATTTCAACATTTTCAAAATGTTTAAAGTCACATTTAATAAATGTTGCCAAAACTATTTAATTAATAAAAAAATATAAATTTTAAAAAGAACATGAAAATAAATTAAAACTTCAAAACCAAACAGATTATGGCTCCGTTTGGGGGGACTTATTTTCACCGGTCAAGCGGTTATGACCGCATGAACCAGACCTTAATTACGGTCCAATTCATGCGATCGTAACTGCTTGACCGGTGAAAATAAGTCCTCCCAAACGAAAGCCTATATAATGAGACATTTTTATAACACATAAATATATAACAATTTTGCACATGTTTTATCATTAAATATTTAACAAGTTATTAGTAGCCTCATAATTTACCAAAATACATCAAAATATTTAAATATTACAGTACACAAACAAAATTATCTAAATCAACTTAAACATCAAATGATCTTCATGATATGGAGTCATCGATCATATTGCAAATCCTCATTTGTCTTCCCGGCCATCTTCAAGAACTTTCTGCACAAAGTAAAATAATATATATAAATACAATGACATCAAAATCAATATATAAATAAAAAATTGTAAACATATAAAAGTATTTTAATATATTGTATGAAAATCTACAACATTATACCTCTCCATAGTTTGGAACGTGTGTTGATGTAGAAGAATGTGCATGTGGTAGCCCGTCTCTCTTCTGTCCACTATTTGCATCCCCTGTAGATGAACCTAATAGATTCTCCAATGATTGAACATCAATTCCAACGGGTTTGCTTTGTTGAAGCATAATCTTAAGTACCACTTTTAGAGTATTAAGTGTATCTTCCACATTTTGCACTTTTTCATTCAACAAAGCCACTTTCTTCATTATGTACTTTCTTCAAAGCCGCAATGTCTTCCTTTCGCTTCAAAGCTGTTTGTGTAATACCTTTTCCAAAGCAATGCATTGATCCAGGATGTTCTTTCCCAAACATAATTTTAAATGCTTCGACATTACTTTTCTCGTTATTCATAGTATATTGAAGTTGAGACTGATAACAATTAAATTGAATAGTTGATTTTTAAATAAAACAAAATAAGTAAATTATATTTGATCTTAATTAAAAAAATAACTCACAATTGCATTGTTGGTTTCTAAATAAAGCTCCTTTCTACTAATGCCACTTCGAGTTTCAATAAAAACTTCAGCTTGAGTGGGGTCTCTCTTCATTTTTGAACGCTACATCTGTATAAAAAATATTGAAAATTAAACACAATCAGTGAACTGAACATAATTAACGAACTGCACATAATCAATGACATGCAACCATTCTTTGGTTGTATGCGATTATTTTTTGAACGCATATGATCATGCAAACACAAATTTAGGTTTGGGTCCAAGCTGAAAAATATCTCCAGCAAGTTTTGCCTATCTATCATAGAAATTGAAGGACTTGTGAAGAGGTGAAAGACCATGCACACAACAAACACAGCACTCAGAAGTTTAAAACTTTCAGTCAGTACAGTAAAAAAATAACAATTTATAACCATTTGGCTCAGCATGCTGCACCTGAAGCACGCTGAATTTCAGCGTGCTGCACCTGAAGCACGCTGAATTTCAGCGTGGTGCAGGTGCAGCACGCTGAATTTCAGCGTGGTGCAGGTGCAGCTCGCTGAATTTCAGCGTGGTGTAGGTGCAGCTCGCTGAATTTCAGCGAGCTACAGGTGCATGTCAACATTCTCCCCTATCTTTAGTCATAATCTCATTAATGTCTAAGCACGTCATGTCTTTTCATCAAGCTAGCACATGTCGTAATTCCAAAGAAAACGAAAGCATACAAATGCAAGAGTGCTTGAAGTCAAATAGTCAAGAAAATGGAAGCATACAACTCTTCAAAATTTGGAAACAAAGACTACAAACTAGTGTTCTTCAAATAGGAAATTAACACAAGATTCAATCATAAATTTTTTGACTTTAAACTAGAGAACTTACACAACTAGGTAATAGAGGGATTGTAGAGGAAGCGCTTGGTGTCGGCCTGTAGGAGAGGTCTCGGTAGTTACTGGAGTGGGGTTTGGGGATGCGGGAATAGTGCCAGCTGCTGCAATGGTGGGCTTGGGCAGCAGGAATTTATTTTTTGGGTGCTGGAATTAGGCCCTGGGGCAGGAAACTACTTGAGTTTTGGGTTATGTTTGCACTTCATTTTTTTCTTGGGTGACGGCCGTAAACGCATGGGTTAAACCATCATTCGTTAAGGATCACCTAACAAATATCATCCGATTGAACATAAAAGTTGATGAAATTTCTTAAGCAAGTGTTAACAAATGACAATTTAACCCCCTATGTTCATGACCGCCACCACTATGCCAAACGGAGCCATTATCACAGGAAAACATGAGAATTGCCTTCCCAACTATTTGACATGGTGGTGGCAGTTATGAATATAGAGATGAAATTATCATTCGTTAACACCCACCCAAAGAACTTCATCGACTTTTATGTTCAAACGGATGATGTTTGTTAAATAATCTTTAATGAATGACGATTTAACCCATGTGTTTACGACCGTCGCAACCATGCGAAACAGAGCCTAAATTTCACCTTTTCAAGTTCACAGCCACTAACAGCTAAAGCAAACAAGCTTGATATACTGCATTTTAGCCTAAAATGTTATCTTGGGAAAACAATGTTCCTATCCACATCAATCCAAATGAAACTCAATGTTTTTCATAACTACATTCACAACCACCACCACTCTCACAGAGTGCTCTCAAGCACACCATTTTGCAGGTGCAGCATGCTGAATTTCAGCGTGCTGCAGGTGCAGCACGCTGAAATTCAGCGTGGTGCAGGTGCAGCTCGCTGAATTTCAGCGTGGTGCAGGTGCAGCTCGCTGAATTTCAGCGAGCTGCAGGTGCATGTCAACATTCTCCCCTATCTTTAGTCATAATCTCATTAATGTCTAAGCACATCATGTCTTTTCATCAAGCTAGCACATGTCGCAATTCCAAAGAAAAAGAAAGCATACAAATGCAAGAGTGCTTGAAGTCAAATAGTCAAGAAAATGGAAGCATACAACACTTCAAAATTTGGAAACAAAGACTACAAACTAGTGTTCTTCAAATAGGAAATTAACACAAGATTCAATCATAAATTTTTTGACTTTAAACTAGAGAACTTACACAACTAGGTAGTAGAGGGATTGTAGAGGAAGCTCTTGGTGTCGGCCTGTAGGAGAGGTCTCGGTAGTTACTGGAGTGGGGTTTGGGGATGTGGGAATAGTGCCAGCTGCTGCAATGGTGGGCTTGGGCAGCAGTAATTTATTTTTTGGGTGCTGGAATTAGGCCCTGGGGCAGGAAACTACTTGAGTTTTGGGTTATGATTGCACTTCATTTTTTTCTTGGGTGACGGCCGTAAACGCATGGGTTAAACCATCATTCGTTAAGGATCACCTAACAAATAATATTTTCCCATACACAGATTTGCAAGTACCAGCTACAATTCAATGATTCAATATTCATTAGCATGTGACATCAATTCAATATCATCAACTTGCAATAATACATGACTCAACAATCCCAAAGTGCTCAAAAATGTATTACAAACCTTTTGGGAGAGACCACGTATGCACAGTTATAAAAAATGCAAGTGGCATTTGGGTAAATGAAATCAAGTGGTGAGTGACAACAGTTGTGAACACAATTGTAAAAAAGCGCAAGTAGCATTTACATGAATGCACAATTTTCTCAAACAAAATGTCACTGCAGGTGTGATCAGTGTCAATGGCAGGGAAGAAGCTCCATTCAGAATACAGAATCTTGCGCCAAATTCTAGTACAAAGGGGAGCTAAAAAATCAGGTGACCATAAGAACTTTATCACAGTAGAGAAAAAAATGATTTCCCAAAAAGTGGCTAAAACTCTCGTAAAAAGTGGAGCATCCTCGCCTAATGAAATTCAGCGAGCTGCACCTGCAGCGTGCTGAAATTCAGCGAGCTGCACCTGCAGCACGCTGAAATTAAGCGTGATTTCAGCGAGGTCCCATGAGGAGCTTGATGCTCTCTGCAAAGGATGTGAGTCAAATATACACAATATAATTATCTATGCGTAAAAACTACATTCAAGAATTAAAATTGAGAGCTAGAGATGCAAAGGATGTGAGTGGAATTTAATGTATTACCATTCTTTCACGAATTATAGCAAAGGTTTTGGTGCCCATTCGATGCCTCCACTTTTGTGTAGCCCTGCTTTGAGTATTCCTTTTGCTGATTGACTGCACATTAACTTAAAAATGAGAAAAGATATATACAAATATATTTTCTACTATAACTTAAAAAATAATTATTACTCTTACTTGTATAGTTTCCGAACTCCAAAAAATGCAAAGCTTTTTAAATTGAGACTCTGACATCTTTATGGGGCGATTTTTGATCCTATCAGTCATGTTGGAATACTTCAAAAAATGATTCTTCTTAATAATGTGTTTGTAACGTCTCCAAGCATCTCTAACAGTGAACTTTACCCAATTTTTTGCATCATCTTGTAAAATAAACTTTGACTACAAAAAAAATGAAAAAAGGTTATTCGATCCATATTTGTAAATAATTATACAAATTACGTTAAGAGAACAAAATATATGTATGTTTACCTTGGTATAATTCCATACACGCTCTAAGTTCTCATCTGGCATGGAAGCCCAACTTGTGTAAATTAATGGACAAAATGCTGAATTTCTAGCCAATGTGCCCAAAAAGAGACTTAAGTCTGACACGACACTGTCAGTAGGTCCTATTGGTTGACCGTGTTCATTTAAGGTAACTTCTACTCGCTCCTCTAAAGTTCTTGCATGAATGTTTTTGCACATTGTTTCTCCACGAGTTCTTTTGATCCTTGCTCCTAATTTCATTGTATAGTGGAGCACTTAAACAAATTAAAATAAGACAATCTAAACTAAATACACACAATATAAGAAAAAAAACAATCAACATACCAATTTCTTTATTTCGTTCTACAACTTCAACATTTTCTTGATTGAGAAATCCATCAGCCTGAAGTAATGACTCATTTCTCCCACTAAGCTCTTCCCGAATTTCTTTAGATGGTGATAGATTTTGATTCACCTTTATAGGAGGCTGAATTTGATCATGTTGATTTGTTCCTTTAGGAGAAATGTCATAAACTCCAACAAAGTCATCAATCAACATTGAAGGACATTTCTTATTCCTTTCTACCTGTTGAGCTTGATGTTGATTGAAATGTTGTATAATGGATGCATGTTCTTCAGGTTGAAGCTTCTTTGGATGCGGATCTTTAGCTATTTAATGAATAATTAAAATTAGGCAATCTAAAATAAATAGATAATATAAAAAGAGAATAATCTACATACTTATTTCTTTGTTTGGTTCAACAACTTCAACATCTTCTTGATTGAGAGCTCCATCAACCCGAAGTAACTCATTTGTCTCACTATGCTCAAAATCTAGTTTTCTAGATGGTGGTAGTTTTTTGTTCACTTTTAATGAAGGTTGATTTTGATTCACCTTTATAGGAGGCTGAATTTGATCATGTTGATTTCTTCCTTTAGGAGAAATCTCATAAACTCCAACAGAGTCATCAATCAACATTGAATGACGTTTCCTGTTCCTTGTTACTTGTTGGGCTTGATGTTGATTGGAATGTTGTATAATGGATGCAGGTTCTTCAGCTTGAAGCTTCTTTGGATGCGGATCTTTAGCTATTTAATGAATAAATAAAATAAGACAATCTAAAGTAAATAGACACAATATAAAAAAGAGAATATTCTACATACCAATTTTTTTGGTTCAACAACTTCAACATCTTCTTGAATATTTTTGCCCTTTCTTTCACGAAGCTTTCTATGCAAAATATCAGCTTTCTCCTGTTTAACCTGACGAAATTTTCTCGCCAGTTCAACACTGGACCTTGCATGAATAGTTACATCAAAACCACTTTTTGCTTTCTTCATTTCTGTAATGATAAAATCAAATATTAAGCATATTTTAATATTTAATATATGCTTGTACAATAATTCGAACAAACGGTATTTAATAAATAAAAAAAACATTACCTAGATTGTATTATTACTAAAAACAAAGTCAGAATCACTTTCATTTTCACTTTCAAAAATGATTTCATCATCGAGCTCCTTGTGTTGAACATGAATTTCAGATAAAGACATTTCAATAATATCATCTGGTAAATCTTCCCTAGCCAAATCAACTTCAACATCATCTGCTGATAGAACAATATTTATTGGAACCTCAGGTGCTTCTTGAGTATTTAAATTTGTATTATATCTCATATCAAATGAGTCCCTTGGAAGTATTTTCAAAACATACTGCTTATTTTTATTAAAAGGATCTTCGACATAGAAGCATTGTTACACTTGAGATGCTAGGACAAATGGATCATTCTTGTAACATTCTTTATTAAAATAAACGCAAGTCATCCCATATTTGTCTTCTTCAGCTTCAAACCAAACACATTTGAATAACACTTGATTCAAATGTCCATAATAATCTACCTCAATGATATTACTTATTGCTCC
Source organism: Platanthera guangdongensis (assembly GCA_039583875.1). NCBI lineage: Eukaryota > Viridiplantae > Streptophyta > Magnoliopsida > Asparagales > Orchidaceae > Platanthera > Platanthera guangdongensis. Next base: position 17,658,723 of record CM077153.1, on the reverse strand, counting down.
ATAATATGTCATACATATCTTTTCAGGATGTTCATCCTTAACACTTTTAAAACTTTGGGTTACCGCTTCCAAAGTGACCCCACTATTTTGGGTTTTTCGTCCTTGCATCGCGTTGTCTTGTATGAAATCTATATCCATTAATAAGATATCCAGAATATATTTTTGAAATATTATTTGGCCCCCGAGACAACTCTTTTATGAAATCCGAAACATCATCATTCATGGCACGTATTGCAAACCATTGAATGAAATCATCTCTTTGACTTTTACCTTTGCTCCACGTACTTCTTTTTTTGCAATTTTGAAGATAAACCTCATGTTCCCTATAAAATAAATAAGTCAAGATTATTTACCAATGTTAAATTATTTTTTTAAAATATTGTAATAAGTAAATGATGATAGTACCTGATGTAATCTTGAACTTCATCAGAATTGAACAAAATATAACCATGGGCTTTGTTTAGTAACTTATGATCAAGAGAACTGAGACTTCTCCCCCCAATATGATGTCCATTAATAGAAAATTCATTATTTTTTGCCACTCTATTGATGCGTGTATCAACATCACTAGATAAATACCGAGAACAAAATGTCAAAGACTCCTTCGCCAAATATGCTTCTGCAATAGAGCCTTCTGGGCGACTCTTATTACGAACAAATGATTTTAATTCACCCAAATATCTTTCCATATAATACATCCATCGAAATTGAACTGGCCCACCTAATCTAACCTCATTTGCTAGGTGAATAGGTAAATGGATCATTATGTCAAAAAAACTAGGAGGAAAGATTCTTTCAAACTGGCAAAGTATTTCACTCATCTCCATTTCTAAATGATCTAAACTTCTCAAATCAATGACCTTTTGACATAAGCAACGAAAGAAGGAACAAAGCCTAATTAATGGAATTGCAACTTGATTAGGAGTTATACCTCTTATTGCTATTTGTAGCAAGTAATGCAATATAATATGAGCATCGTGACTCTTATACCGGGATATTTTTCCTTCATCAACATGAACACATCGAGAAATATTAGAGGCTATCCCATCAGGATATTTTACATTCTTTAGAACACCACAAAAGATAGATTTCTCATGTTTTGTTAGGGAGAAACAAGCTTTTGGGAGTTGAGTTTTCTTGTCCATCACTTGTTGCCTTCAAATGAAGCTTCTTTCTTATCCCCATATCTTGTAGGTCCAAACGAGCCTTTGCATGATCTTTTCTCTTTCCTTCAATCTCTAAAAGTGTCCCAATTATATTATCAAATATGTTTTTCTCAATGTGCATGACATCAAAATTATGGCGTAAAGTAATACTGTTCCAATATGGCAACTGCCAAAAGATAGATTTTTTTTTCCACGGACCAAATTTTTTCTTCTTATCATTCTCCTTGAATATGTCAGAAAAGTCTTGTAAATCTTCTAAATTTTTTTTTGAATCTAACAAGCAAGGTGCAGACCTATATTCTGTCATCCCATTAAAAGAAACTTTATCAGAACGCCACTTATGATTCACATCCAAAAATACTCGATGACCCATGTAGCACATCTTTCGACTATGTTTCAAATAACGAGAAGATGTTTCATAATGACAAGCAGGGCATGTGAACCTTCCTTTAGTGCTCCAACCAGATAACATAGCATATGCAGGATAGTCACTAACTGTCCACAAAAGTACAGCACGCATCTGAAATGTTTGATTTTTGGAAACATCATATGTTTCTACTCCGGCATCCCACAATATCTTTAGCTCCTCAATTAATGGTTGTAGGAACACATCAATAGCATTTCCAGGTGATCGCGGTCCGGGAATAAGCAAAGACATCATAAGATTCTCTGGCTTCAAGCATAAATTTGGAGGATAGTTATACACTGTTAATACCACAGGCCATGTGCTATGTGATAGACTCATATTGCCAAATGGATTAAACCCATCACTAGCCAATCCAAGTCTTACATTACGAGTTTCATTTGCAAAACCTGGGTGATTCACATCAAAGTCTTTCCATGACTGTCCATCAGCAGGATGCCTTAACTTACCGTCTTTTGAACGCTCTTCTGCATGCCACCTCATTGAATCAGTAGTTTTTGAACACATGTAGAGTCGTTTTAGTCTTGGAATTAAAGGAAAATGTCTCAACACTTTTGCAGAAATTTTGTGAGCTTTCTTGGATTTCTCAGACTCACAATTCACTTCAGGATGTAGAATCCAACGAGATTCGCCACAAGTTTGACATTTGTCATCTTTCTCATGTTCTTTCCAAAATAACATGCAATTATTAGGACATGCATCAATCTTTTTATAATCTAATCCCAGGTCTCTAATCATAGACTTTGTTTTGTTAAAAGAGATAGGGATGTTCAAATCAGGTATTGCCTCTTTCAATAACTCTAAAAGAGATGTGAATGATGCATTGCTCCATCCATGCAGGCATTTCAGTAAATACATATGAATACTAAAAGATAATATAGAGAATTTTTTACAACCAGGATATAGTTCTTTATTTGCTTCCTCAACAAGCTTATAAAACTTCTTTGCATCTCCATTTGGTCCTTCGTATAATCCATTTTCTTCAAACACATCTTTAAATGTGTCAAATAATAATCCATTGATATCATTAGATGAGACATCATCATTAGTTTCTTGATCAAGATCCATACGTTTAATATCCTCTCCATGATAAATCCAATCATTGTATCCTTTTACAAATCCCTTACTTATCAAATGGTCAAACACCATATCTCTTTTTCTCCAAATACCATTGCAACAAACAACACATGAACATAAAATCTCTTCTCCTTCGAACAACCCTTTACTGAACGCAATATCCAAGAAATGTTTAACACCATTTATATAATCTTCACCATAACGCGGCAAAAAAATCCAATCCTTTTTCATCATATTTTATCTTTTGAATAATGAAAAATGGTGGTACCTAAACAAAAAAAAATTATATTGAGTTATATTATCAAAGCAAAATTTACAAAAGAAGAATTGCATGTTCTTTCATAAAACATTACATGCATGTTGAGAGAGAATAGTTTGCATCTTCGCTGGAATTTAGCGAACTGCACGTGTTCTTCGCTACAATTAAGCAAATTGCATGTCCAGTTCGCTGAAATTCAACGAACTGCATGTGCTCTTCGCCGATATGTTGAAAAGAAAACCATTAGTATAAAACATTGCAAGATAATTTATGTCTGAAAAATTATTTGAGAGAGAGAAGCTATATCACACACACATACACCATACACCATACACCACAACAAACACACACACACATGCAACAACACACACACCTAAAACATAACAACAACAACACACACACACACACATACAACACACACATTCCAAACACACATACAACACACACAAACACACACATACAACACACACAAACACACACACAAACATACAACATAATAGCAACAAACACAAAAACACACCTACAATGCTACAACACACATACAACACAAACACATAAACACACAAACACACAAACACACACACACAACACACACAACACTAACACACGCATACAACACACACACACACACACACACACATACAACACACACACAACAACAACACATACACACCTACAACACACACATACAAAAAACACATACAACACACACAAACACACACACACACATACAACACAACAACAACAAACACACATATATATACAACACACACAAACACACACAAATACATACAACAAAACAAACAAACACACACACATACACACATACACACGCATACAACAACACAAACCTATAACACACACACACATAGAATACAACAACAACACACACACACACATACAACACACACATTCCAAACACAAATACAACACACATACAACACACACACACACACACATATTGTACAACACACACACACACACACACACACACATACAACACAATAACAACAAACACAAAAACACACCTACAACACTAACACACTAACACACCCACACAACACACACACAATACTAATACACACATACAACATACACCACACCACACACACACACACACACACACACATACAACACACATACAACACAACAACAACACACATAAACAACTACAACACACACGTACAACATACAGGAAGAATGGAATCCCATCCCTCAATATTTCAGAATTTAAGCACATGAAAAATGGAATCAAATGGGCTAGGTACCGGACACAAGATATGTAGGAGAAGGGGTATACCTAAGCGATAGGGAGAACGGTAGCACAAGATATGCAGAGGAAGAATGTGCAAGAACCCTGCGCTAGGTATCCCACGGAGAAATTCCGACGGATTTCGTTGTCGGTTCGGTGCAATCAGACTGTCGGCGTTAACGGAGAAGAAGCTAGGTCGGTGCAATCGGACTGCGTCGTCGACGAAGAAAATGATTTTGCACGCCGGCGTCGACGGGGAAGAAGATCCACACGGTGCAGCAGCCGCGCCCGGGGAAGAAGCATGTCGTCGTCGGGGAAGAGAAGCTTGGAGTTAGGTATCAGGGGGAAAATGTTTCTGATAAATGGAGTGCGGGCCGTGCGGATGAGGTGATGAGCAGTGAAATGGAGTGCGGGTAGGTTAATTAGGTTAATTAATTAATATGGAGTTATTATTTTTGATTCGAACGAAAAACGGGCAGATATTCTCACACCCGGAAAAGAGAAGCTTGGAGTGCGAGCCGTGCGGTTGAGGTGATGAGCCGTGAAAAAGATTGTGGGTACATAGAAAACTAACAACGATGACCCTTTTTAAAATGTCTCAATAAATGTGGAGTCATGATTTTTAACAAAATTTAAAAATCTAACAAGGTCGCTATATCGAAAAGGTCGCTATATAGAAAACTAGCAACAATGATTTTTAACAAAACCTCAAAAATGTGTCCTATGTTCATATTTTGGTTAATCATAAAGTATTCTTTAGGCAACACTTTTAAAATATTGCAAATTAATTTTTAAGAAGACAACATATCATAATTGTTGTCTAAAGTGAATCCTTAAGGGCAACATTTCCAAAATGTTACATATAAGGGAATAGAGAACAGTTTTTTGAATGTTGCACAGAAAATGTTGCCTAAACATGTAAATCTATTGCAACACTTCTAAACTGTTTTCTAACAAAGTTTAGGCAACATTTTTATAACTGTTGCCAAGTCAGGTATTGCTAAAGACCAAAAATGTTGTAGTGCTTCTAGAACAAGTTCTGTGGCACTATCTTGGTCAAATTACCAAACTCCCTTATAGCACAAACTTTAACATCTCATTTTTTGCTCAAAGATCTCAAAAATTTGTCAATAAGTTCACTATTAATAAACGCACGGCCATAATTTCTTAGGTCGTTGACGGTCTTAATGAACTTTTCATAGTTGTCAGAAATAGTGTCCCTCTTGCCTTGCTTGAAAGCCTTGTATTCCTGATTGAGGAGGGATTTTCTATCATCCCTAACTTCCTTCGTTCCTTCCATAAGAACAATTAGAGATTGACACATCTCATTAGTAGACTTACAACATATTAAATTTTGCAGCATCGAATCATCCACCGCATTAGCAATGATGTTCTTCTCCTTCTTATTCAGAGTGACGAGAGCAATCTCATCGTTGTTCAACTTCACCATCTTTTTGGGAATCATCAGATTATGATCAATTGTTGACGGAGTCATAGGAATATGCAGACCTTCTTCAACTATTGTGATGATTCTGGGATCATAAGCTTCCATGAAGAATTTTACTCTTTCCTTCCACATAGAGAAATTTTCTTTTGAGCACACTGACAGCTTCATCAAGGATAAATCCTTTCTCTTGTCCATTCCAGACATGCTTGACTCTTTTGACAACTAGATCGGGATCTGTTCAAGGTATTAACCTTTTAACGAACAACCTTCCTTTGATACTAATTGAAAGTATCTAGTGGTCGACCTAAATCACCTAGAGGGGGGTGAATAGGTGAATCCTGTGTCTTTTAGCGAATTTAAAAATTTAACAAAATAAAGCACACAAAACAAGAGATCACAACACAACACAGACACAGATTTATTGTGGTTCTCCGAAGATGGGTATGTCCACTTTCTCTCCTTGCCTATCTAGCACTTTGGGCTAGAGTCAGCTACTTCACCAAAACTCAAATTATAAAAAATCTTACACTCGGAGTATCCAACCCTACAATTTCGGAGAACAACATCTCTTACACTCGATCTTCCAACAAGGATCCACAAAAACTTGGAAGAAATAATTTCCTACAAAGCAATAAGAAAATAATTGAATTGGAAACAATCTTCTTTCTCAGATCTGAAAAACAGCCCTTTTTTGTTGCGTGAAAGCTTTGTCTAAAATCTTGAAGAAGAAAAAGAATCTGCAACTTGAGAAAAAGATCTGATCTTGAGAAACGATGGATCTCTGAAAGTATTTGAATCTAAAATCCCAAGATCGATCGAGTCTTTTCTTGGGGAGGAATCACGAATCGAAAGTTCTGTCATCGACAGTGTTCTTCGTATAACTGAATTTGAATTCCTGAATGTTTATGGCAATTTGCGATTAGATTAGTGATTAGGGTTTTCTAAAAGATCCCCTTGACTATTTATAGGCGATTCCTCACTAACGACTAGATTCCGAACTCAGTTCTACCGTCCACATGTACTGTACATGGCAGATACCCTAAATTTGGAAATCCGTCTCAAAATGAGAACGAAAATAATTTAAATCCAATTCGTTGAGACATTACATAAACTCTCGAGACCACTCGACGAACCAGTAAAAACTACTTGAAAACATCTTGCGTGAGGTATTTGGACTTGACGAGACCTTTCGACGAAATACATGAGATCTCTCGAGAGTACTCGACAAATTCTTTGAGTATACGACAAATTGACTTAAACTGGCTAAGTCTTAAAACTATCTCTGGACCCTTAAAGCAGTTTACATGAATTCTCGAGAGTACTCGACGAATTTCAGGAGTACTCAAGTAAGTACTTGACAAATTTGCCGAGTAAATACGAGAGGACTAAGCTGCTTTAACTTAGCCATTTCAGACAACAGTTCTCAGTGATCTTTCAAGCACTCCCGAGATCACTCAACAAATTCCGCGAGTGCTAACTTGAGTTCTCGACGAATTTCACAAGTCCTCCCAAGACTACTTGACGAAATTACTTAGCCAATTCGGAAACTTCCGAATAACAACTTTATTTGTGAAGCTAGAGATGAAGTATACCCCATTAGAGAGATTACACATAAGTCAACACGATGTTCTATAAAATGAGGAATTACATTACATAAAACTCTGGTTGGAGACCAATTGTAACCTGACAATGGTTTGTACTCTGCAATTAAGACCTGCACCATACATAACTAAAACCATCATCAAATATAAACTCAATTCAACTTAGTTCGATGGACACTTCTTCAAATCAAGACTATTGTGGATAATTCCCAACAAAAGTGTCGAGCACCGCTATCTTGGGTCCAAGATAAGGATCTAAAGGTACTTTAGCCAGATTGTATTAATGATACGGATGAACTTGTTTGGAAGATCCGTGGTCGGATGCTGGAGGCTTTGATAAGACAGGCAAATTATTACGATGTTTAACATCATAAAATGAAGTTTCAGGTTGTAGACCGAGTTTTTTTGAAGATACGTCCAGTGCATTGTGTCTCGCGGTTTCGAGGACTGAATAAGCTCGGCTCTCTATTTATGGGGTCTTATACAATCATGAAGCGAATCTGCCCCCTTGGCTTATAGGCTGGAGCAGGCACATGAGTTGGCGAACCTACATGACGTCTTTCATGTCTCCTCACTCCGGAGAGCTTTAATACGCCAGAGCAGCATGTTACTTATACGTCAGGCTCGATAATATTTGACGGATTAGTTTGTATGGAGCCAGTTCAGATCGACGATACAGACGCTCGAGTCCCGCATAGGAAGAAGGTCCTACTGGTCAAGGTATTATGGTCTAATCATTGGCAAGAGGACCACATATGGGAGCTAATGGATCTCATGCAACAACAATACCCGGAACTCTTCACCTCAAGTACAACCTAAACCTCTTTAAAAATTATTCTCATTTTCATAGTGCATAAAACCCTATAGACCTGAACTTAAATTTTGGGGACAAAATTATTATTTTTTTTGTTTATTGGGATTTGTAACATCCTTATTCCTACTATACCCCCTTAATAGTGTTAGGGCGTGATAAGTGTCATGGCATGTGAGTTAGGCAAGAATGTGACCCTAGGGTTCCTTGAACCATGGTGAACTCACACGGTGCACCCAATAAAACATAAGTCAACTTTGGTCAACTTACCTCGAATTGAACAAGCATAAATTGACCTCCTCACTATGGCCTTAACCTCATGGGAGGCCCCAATGACCGAAGACCTCATGAGTTGGTCAACCAAATTGGCCAAATTGACCAAAGTCAAACTTAGACCAACATAATCCTATTTAACACCATTAGGCTCAATCTAACTTCACTACCTCAAATTGATCACACTCGTACCTTATTAATCACTATGGAAGGCCATTAGGTCAATAATCACTCATTTGGTTCAACCCATTTCATGGAATTGATCAAAGTCAACTCTAGGTAAACACAACTAAATTCTACCTAAATTGCCTAATTAGACTTCACATGGTCAAATTGACCCCACCATTACATTCCAAACCATAACATGGGTTCAATTGACCAGAAGACCCAACAATTGGTCAACCAATTGACCCAAATTGACACAGTCAAACCTAAGTCAAATTTAGGCCAAACTAGTTCAAATTGAAACATATGGATCAATTAGCGCAATCATGGTCTCACCATTACCCAACTAATATTGGGTGGTGTTATAGAACTCATGACCATCAAGTGGGGTCAGCTCACTCATCAATTTGACCAAGTCAAGTCTAAAGTCAACCATGGTCAAACTTAGGCCTAACAAAGAAAGTAATAGTCCAAGACCATTTCTGATGGGCTAAAGCCCTCAACCCAAGCTCATTCTATAGCCCAAGGGTTAAAGACCACTTTATCCTTTGGATTTAACTTATAGAGACAAGTATGGGGATAAATAAGAAAATCCCCAAATTTTGGAAGGGGACAAGATGATATTATGGACGGGGTGCCACTTGGCCCTCCTCATTTCATTCCCTAAGCCTCATTGAGCTTCCCCGTGAATTATTAGTTGAAACCCAGCAAGTCCATATCACTTGGATCCAAGGAGGAGCATTATATGCTCATGGCCGAACACCCCATAATGGAAAATATTGAATAAGCCTTACCCTCTTCATTTTGATATCACCACCTTCATAGAGGGAAGCGCAGTCGAGCTAGTGCCTTGGAGTGTAGAACTCGATTAAGAATCCTTGGATCGAGCTAACTCGCCTGAGAGAGGAAGAGCAATGGAGACCCGTTAGAATACCCGTCAACAGGCACCAATTCATGTGTGTTTCCTACCCATACCTCTAGTGCTAGCTATTTAGATCTATTATGAGTGATATTAGGTTCAATTGAGCCCAATTCCATGTGAGCAAAGCAGGATTTCTCTGAGCATTTCTTCTTGCTCGGGTTCGACGGAGAAGCAATTTCCTGTGGCCAAACTGCCGCCAATCGATGACCGCTACCTCAACAGAGGTGGTGGTGGTTGCTGGTCATGGAGGCCACGCAATGGCCCAAATATTGGGTTTGAAGAAGGCCCAAGTCGAGATCATCTTGGACATTGGCTGGAGTTTGAAGTCAAGCTGATCCGTTTAAACTTTAAGATTCATGCAGGAAATATTAATTTATGTTATAATGATATTAAATAGAATGTATTTTATCACACCTTGGATAGACATCTTCATGCTTAATTATAGGCCCCAAAGACTCTTATTCACTTTAACTGTTGAATACCAAACTTGTAGCTCTGTCTCCACTTTCCATAGAATTTTAAATCGCCTTGATTGGTGCCCTACAACACCCCAAAAGTCCATTTTTTGGGAGGTGTCCTAAAATAGAACTAGACCATATTTTATGAATAACTTTTCATAGGTTGATTGCTTGGAAATGAAATTTTGGCCATGAAAGATTGGTTCCCATATGGGCATACATTCCAAAAATTAGAATTTTTGGATGACATTCTCCTTTAATTTTTTGTAAAAATTTAATTAAGCATATATGAATGATATACATGGTTTATTGAACTCAAATGACACCAAATCTTAGGCTTAATGCTACGTAGGTCATGCTTAGTTACTGGTTAAAAATTGAGATCATTTGAACCTCTGAATGTTGGTGTATTCCACTTGCATGAAGTATGTAGTAAAGGAGAATGGTGTGCATATAGCACAAAAGTGTATTTTTTGTTTCCTTAACAATTGGCTCGTTGCATGCCTATGGTATTGCACATGTTACTGTGAAAGGTATCATCTCTTGTGAAATCAGCATTTTTGGAGTTAAAAAACCTAGATATTTAATTAATTATAATTTGATTACTTAATTAAATTAATGGAGTAAATATGACCAAGTGACTTAGGAAAAAATATAATTTTTTGTCACATGATTTATTACGTCATAATACATCCCTGTGAAATTAATTAGAATCATTGAGAATTATTACTTTAAGGATATCAACAATTGCATTTGTCACACTTATGTATTATAAAATACCTATGGTCAATATAACTTGGAAAATTCTAAACCTCTGCCTAAATACTTTTTTATAACATTATGAAACTCTGGAATTTTTCGAGAAATAATTTAGGCACTTCATTTGTAATGTGACACTTTATAATTAATAATTACTTATAAAAATTATAGACCCATAATATATGTAAAATTATGAAACTCTGACAAATATATTAGTTTGTCATTCTATGTCGCTGGAAAATTATTTGTAATATTTGGACATCTGTAATTAGTAGTTCATGTGTAATTTGACTTGTTTCACATATTTATTGGATATTTAATTATGACCATTTTAGTTAGAAAATTCATGATTTTCTGATCATCTAATATTTATGTCATTATGAACCTCTCGGTTAAATTTTAGATCAATTGGCCTAGGAATTTGATAGTTACTTCTTTTAGAAAATGACTAGTTCATTTTGTGTGTTGGTCTGTGTTTAGCAAAATAATGGTATAGTGAATAGACCATCAAGAACACATGGAAATTGAATGCTATTTGGATCATGTCAGTAGGGCATCATTTTTATCATCCCCTAAAAGTTGTTAATTTTTTGGAGAACATTTATCCTATAGTTTATTCATTAATTTAGAAACATATCACACATTTAAATAAATGAAATAAATGTGACCCTTCCACAATAGAAATTTATCATATTAACTTAAGGTATTAATAAGACGTGGTGCATCTTTGGAATGAATCATGTGGCATATAGATAAATATGTTAAGGGTTTGCACCGCACATTATGCATTGGGATCAAAAGGTATGCATCATTGAATAGAACGTTTGTTAAAGGGTAGACCTTGAAAGTGATCGTAGTAATTGATCTTAAGTGGCTTTGTAACACCCCAGTTTGCAGACCTGGAGTCGATAGAAGCTAACGCCGGACGAGAGATATACCGCTGGCGGTAGGACGATGAGCTCATCATTGGATCTAGCGCACGATCATTGGATCTAGTGCGCATGACAACTGGTCGTGCTCCACTGATCGTGCGCACTATTCTCCATTTTTCCAAGTTCTGCCTAGGGAAATCGCACAACTGTACAACCCCGTGTCTGGCGAATATGGTCGCCAGGAACCAGACCGATCGGGCTGAAACTAATGTGCGAGCTCGGCAGCAGGGAAGCCGATCCGAGCTCGGCATTCGTGGAACGGGAGAGCGACATTCGTCGACCGCGAGCTCGGATTCGCCGAGCTAGTCCAAGAATCGTCTAGCTAAGGTCGACTGATGGTGACCAACGGATGGGCGATCTCACCTCCCCAGCTCGCGCTGTCGCAAAGGAGCACGACAACAGCAGGCGAGCAGGATCCGCCGAGGTGTCCAGGCTCCCCAGCTCGCCCAGATATATGTTGAGAACCAAGGTCCAACGGGATTGGGTGTGTGTGGGACCGCATATTTGGGCTTCCCCATCGCGTTCCAGGTCTGGGTGTTGACCCCGGTGGGCCCCCGTGTGGCGGAATATCCCCGCCATCCAGTGGTTGGATTAGTCCCACATTGCCTGCAGTGGGTGGTCCTGGGTGTTTATGTACCCCCGTCCCCCCTTACCATCACCTTGGGGTTTTGGGAAGATGTGTGGTGACGGGTGGTTTCAACATGGTATCAGAGCCATCCCGCTGCGGGGGTGTGTTAAGAATCAAGGTCCAGCGGGATTGGGTGTGTGTGGGACCGCATATTTGGCTTCCCCATCGCGTTCCAGGTCTGGGTGTTGTTGGGTATTGTATCCACAATGTACCTGATTTGAAGAAGCCCCTGGACAAGCTAAGGTCAATAGACAATGTATTTGATAAAATCTTTTAAGTTGTGCTTGCAGTTCTTCCACGCTAAGTGCACACCAATGTCAGGGTGCAGTAGGTCAATATACACGGGTCTGCACGACGTAATCCCTCGTTGAGCAGATCAGTGTGTTGGCCCACGTGTACTCTCTCTATTGGAGTGCACTTACTCTCAAGTACAGGGCCGTGTTTATGCAAGAGAAGACAAGGAGCAAGGATGGGTCAAGGAGCACTTCATGGGTGGAAAGACGAAAATTCGTCTAAGTGTAAATCGACGAGAATCACCAAGTGATTCTTGCCGATTCGGCGAGAATCACAAGTGATTCTCGCCGATTCGTCGAGAATCAGTGGTTGATTCTCGCCGAATTCGTTCCAACCACTTCTAAGCAAGCACCTCTGCTTCTAAGTAAGAATTGACGAGAATCACCAAGTGATTCTCGCCGATTCGGCGAGAATCACTCGTCGAATCGACGAGAATCACTGGTTGATTCTCGCCGTCTCGACCTGGCCTAAAGCAGTGCGTGCAACCAAGGCTAATTCGACGAGAATCATCTTTGATTCTCGCCGAATCGTCGAGAATCACCTTTGATTCTCGACGACTCGGCGAGATTCACTTTTGATTCTCACCGATTTTGACTTGGGCGATTTTTCTGGAACTTCCTGAACCGGATTCTGCCGCTGTCAATGTTCTGGACCGAAATTTAGGGATTCTTCTTGTGGGTCCCACAACGGTCTTTTTCAAGTTGTCTACAGTATATATATACAGGTATTTTGAACGGAATACAGATCCAGAAAAGAAGCCGAGCACACAAACCCTAAATTCGCGAACTGCTCCGCCGCCGACCGTCGCCGCTCGCGCTATTTGGACGCCGCTGTTGATCGCGTTTCTTCCCGATCTCCGGCAACAGAAGCTTAGCAAAGCTTAGAGTCTCACGCGTCTATCCAGAGATCTCTTGTCTCTCGATTTGTTGATCGGGAAAACTTCCCCATCCGAATCGATCGAGACGACCGATCCTCGAGTGACCGTTGGTAGACATAGCTAGCTTCGCTACGAAGTTTGGATCTCTACAGAATAGCAGCCGTACATCGTCGTTGCCGCCGATCCTGAACCAAGCCGCTGCCCTTCTTGCCGCCGCCGGTTCCGGGGAGATCCTCTCCAAGAGAGTTCTAGGGTTGTAGACTCTTCGTTGACTTCACGAACTCGTCGTCGAACGAAGAGGAACACCGTAGTCTCCAAATGAAGTTTGTATCTCGTGTACATTCTAGATTTACTTTTGTTATAAAGGAACGTTTGTTCCGTGTTGTAAGGGTTGGGTGCAACCCGGTTTGTGGGAGTGGTGACTCCTACGTGTGGAAGGGTTCCTTCCGATAGTGCAGGAATTGGATTTCAATCCTGTTGGAGAAGAGACCGAGTCGTCCCTTGTTGGGAGATAGGTCGAAGGGGGAAAGTGGATGTACCCAAGTCGGGGAACCACTATAAATTGCCTGTGTATTCTGTGTGCTGTGCTGTTTATTTTTATTGTGCAGGTACATTCGTAAATTCCGCAAAAGCGTTGCACGTCACCTATTCCCCCCCCCCCATAGGTGAACTTTGTTGACACTAGGTGGACTTTCAAGTGGTATCAAAGCTCACCTATGGGGGGGGGGGAATAGGTGACGTGCCAAAAAGAGATTGAAGGCTGAGAAAAAGGAAGTAAAATTCCTTAAGGGTGAGTGTGTTTCCCTAAGGGAAGAGGTCACCAGCTTGATCTCTCTCCGACAGGAGCACCTTGACCTGACTTCAAAGCACTCAGAGTCTCTTAAGCTCCTTGATCTTAAGCAGGAGGAAGTCGACAAGTTGGAAGAACAACTTGCGGCAGAAAGGAAGATCGTCAAGAGCTTCTCTATGCCAAAAACAGTTCTTCCAGTTGTTGATACCTTCTCTGCTCAGGCCAAAGGAGCTGGCTTGGGGCATGTAGGGGTATCTGGTTCCTCATCCAAGAGAAACAGGAACCAGAGGAAGAATAAGGCCGCCAAGAAGGCCTCTGCTAATGAAAAGGGCAAGGCTCCTCTTAGTCCTGTTGCGTTCAGAAAGCCTAGCTTTCCTTGCAACCAACATGACTTCGAATCAACATTTGGTCATCACTTCCGGCCCTCGGTTGCAAAGCCAAAGAGCCGATATGATGGTTGGACCTTTCCCCGAAACTTTGGTGAGAGTGCATTCAAGGCACCTTATGAGGAAATCCACATGGGAAATTATGGTCAATTCTCTAGCGGCCATAATGGAAAGCAGGCACCAAAAGCCAAGCCTGTTATACAGAAGGTGACGAAGTCATGTGACTGTCGTCACCATGAGGCCTCCACCTCCAGATCCAAGGCCCCAGCTGGACCCACCGTTCCCAGGGTAAGGCAGGAGCCTAGGAAGAGGTACAAAAGATTCGACTGTTGGTGCTGTGGCAAAGTCGGTCACTTTGCCGTGGATTGTTGGTTTAATCCAAGGTATTACGAGACTCCCCATGTTAGCAATGCGAGGCCGACCACTCGTAGGGTTAACCATCCGAGGGGGAGTGTGCTAACCAGGAATCTAGGACCCAAGTTCGATTGGGTTCCTAAGGAAAATTAATTTTGTTTTGCAGGAATGTCCAAAGGCCACCAAAACGCCGATCTGGTATTTGGACAGTGGATGCTCCCGGCATATGACTGGGACAAGAAGCCTGCTGCGTGATTACACTCCAGTCGAGAATGGACCCAAAGTCATCTTTGGAGGGTCAGATCGAGGAGTCACCAGAGGTTACGGTATGATTTCCAACGGTATAATCTCTATCACCAACGTGGCTTATGTTGAAGGGTTAAACCATAACCTGATCAGTGTAAGTCAGTTATGTGACAAGGGTTATGACGTTAAGTTCTGCAAGGATAAATGTCTGATAATTTCACGTACCTCTTCTGAGATGGTATTGTCAGGCATTAGGAGCAGAAATATCTTCTGCTTAGATTTTCTCAGTTTAGACTCATCTACCCCCGTATGCCTTGTGGCAACAGGCAGTGCATCTCTTTGTGATCAATGGCACAAGAGATTGGCACATATTAATTTCAAGACAATTAGTATGCTGTTTTCTAAGAACTTAGTAAGGGATGCTCCCAGTATCAAGTGCATCAAAGATAGCCCCTGTCCTGCATGCCAGATGGGCAAACAGACTCGGGCTACCTTTAAGAGCATCGCAGACAAAGACTCTTCCCGATGTCTTTACCTTTTACATATGGACTTGTTTGGTCCAATGCAAGTTCATAGCTTGGGAGGCAAGTCCTATACGTTAGTGATAGTTGATGATCATTCGCGGTTTTCATGGGTGTTCTTTTTGAAACGAAAGTCAGATACGTTTGACATCTTCACTAGTTTTGTCAAGCAGGTTCAGAACGAATTTAACTGCTCAGTGGTCAAAATCAGAAGTGACCATGGAACAGAATTTGAATCTTGTGCTATGACAGAATTTTGTGAAGAACAAGGTATCTTTCATGAGTTTTCCTCCCCGCACACTCCTCGGCAAAATGGAGTCGCGGAGAGGAGAAACAGAACCCTCATTGAAGCCTGCATGACCATGTTGAAAGACTCTTCTCTCCCGGAATACTTCTGGGCAGAGGCTGTCAATATAGCTTGTCATGTACAAAACCGAGCATTGATCAACAAGCATCATCGTAAGACGCCTTACGAGCTACTGAAAGGCAGGAAACCAACCATGTCCTACTTGAGGATTTTTGGTTGCAGATGCTATGTACTGAATAATGGGAAGTACCCGCGTACTAAATTTGGTGAAAAATGCTTCGAAGGCATATTCATGGGCTATAGTTCCCACAGTCAGGCATATAGGGTCTTCAATAAGAAAACCCTAGTGGTAGAAGAATCAATAAATGTTGTATTTGATGAAGGAAGTTTGCTTCACAGCAATTCTTCCAGTGGTATTCTTGAAGATGCAGGTGCACGACTTGAACAGCTGAGTCTGGATGAGACCGCTAAAGATGACGCTCCTAAGTACGTCAAAGTTTCCACCTCCACGTCATCTGAAAATGTTGACGATCAAAATGAAACAAATCTCTTAGAAGAAGGAGAAGCCCAAGAAGTAGTCGAAGCCCCAGACGCCAGACTTCTAGAGCTCCGGCACGTGAGGGATCATCCTAGAGATCAGATCATCGGAGATCCTCGTGTCAGTGTCAGAACTCGAAGAGGTACTATTAACGAAGTATTGCATCTTAGCTTCCTGTCACAGGTTGAGCCAAAGAAGTTCGACGAGGCGAACAAGGATGCGGCATGGATTCTGGACATGCAAGATGAACTACATCAATTCGAACGTTGCAACGTTTGGACCCTTGTTCCCAAACCATACAAGCAGAATGTGATTGGCACCAAGTGGATCTTTAGAAACAAGCTGGATGAACATGGTGTCATCATAAAGAACAAGGCAAGGCTGGTGGCTCAAGGTTACAGACAGGAGGAGGGGATTGACTTCGATCAGACCTTCGCACCAGTAGCAAGGCTCGAGGCAATCAGATTGTTCCTGGCGTACGCTTCACACAAAGGATTCACTGTTTATCAAATGGATGTGAAATCAGCATTCCTGAATGGAGACCTGCAAGAGGAAGTATACGTCGCTCAACCCCCAGGTTTTGTCAATCCTACTTTTCCCAATCATGTCTATTTTCTTAATAAAGCATTATATGGGTTAAAACAAGCTCCACGAGCTTGATATGAGAATTTATCTAGTTTTCTTCTTGAGAACAAGTTCTCTAGAGGTAAAATAGATAAAACATTGTTTCTCAGGGAAGTCAAAGGCAAGATTTTGCTGGTGCAAATCTATGTCGATGACATAATATTCGGCTCAACGGACAACAATCTTTGCAAAAAGTTTTCTAAACTTATGCAAGGAAAGTTTGAAATGAGCAGTATGGGAGAGCTCAAGTATTTCTTGGGACTTCAAGTGAAACAGTCTGAGGATGGAATCTTCATCTCTCAGACGAAGTTCACAAATGAACTCCTTAAGAAATTCGATATGGAGAATGCAACATCTATGAGGACTCCAATGGGATCCACTATGTCTCTGGATAAGGATGAGAAAGGTAAACCTTTCGATGAAACCAAATACAGAAGCATCATTGGATCCCTGCTCTACCTTACTGCCAGTAGACCGGATATTATGTTCTCCACATGTGTCTGTGCCCGATATCAGGTGAACACTAAGGAATCTCACTATGTCGCTGCAAAGCGAATTCTAAGATACCTTAAAGGTACTCCTAATCTTGGCCTGTGGTACCCGAGAAACAATGATGTCGAGCTAATAGGCTTTTCAGATGCTGATTTTGCAGGGAGTAGGGATGACAGGAAAAGCACCTCCGGGACGTGTCAATTCCTCGGCAGGAGGCTTATCTCATGGAACAGCAAGAAACAGAATTGTGTTGCAACCTCCACAGCAGAGTCTGAGTACATATCGGCTGGCAGCTATTGCGCACAACTTCTATGGATCAGAAACCAGTTAGCCGACTACGACCTTCAGTTCAAGGAAATACCAATGTACTGCGACTCCTCCAGTGCAATTGCCATTGCCAACAATCCTGTATCGCACAGCAGAACGAAGCATATTGAAGTGTGCTACCACTTCATTCGGGAGCACGTGGAGAACAAGGACATCTCTCTCTGTTATGTCCCCACGGACAAGCAGATTGCTGATATATTCACAAAGCCCTTAGACGAGGCCAAGTTCAATCTTTTCAAGACTGAATTGGGGATGCTCAATTATGAAGAATGAAGACTACAGAAGCTCCAGGCTCGTGCACGATCTGAGGGGAGCAAGGAACTCAAGTATGAGCGCAGACGCAAGAACTGAGGGGGAGCAAGGGGTCAAATGCTACCAACCCCGATTTGCAGAAGCCAAAAAGGGGGAGATTACCCTCTCGGCTAAGGTGGCTCCAAGCTTGCTCCCAAGAAATTGGTATTGGTAATGGATAACTCACTCAACTTACTTTTACGTTTATGGTTTTCATTCCCATTTGCTCTATTCACCTTAGCTTGTAGGGTTTAGGCTTCTTCAAATATGGGGAGATTGTTGGGTATTGTATCCACAATGTACCTGATTTGAAGAAGCCCCTGGACAAGCTAAGGTCAATAGACAATGTATTTGATAAAATCTTTTATGTTGTGCTTGCAGTTCTTCCACGCTAAGTGCACACCAATGTCAGGGTGCAGTAGGTCAATATACACGGGTCTGCACGACGTAATCCCTCATTAAGCAGATCAGTATGTTGGCCCACGTGTACTCTCTCTATTGGAGTGCACTTACTCTCAAGTACAGGGCCGTGTTTATGCAAGAGAAGACAAGGAGCAAGGATGGGTCAAGGAGCACTTCATGGGTGGAAAGACGAAAATTCGTCTAAGTGTAAATCGACGAGAATCACCAAGTGATTCTCGCCGATTCGGGGAGAATCACAAGTGATTCTCGCCGATTCGTCGAGAATCAGTGGTTGATTCTCGCCGAATTCGTTCCAGCCACTTCTAAGCAAGCACCTCTGCTTCTAAGTAAGAATCGACGAGAATCACCAAGTGATTCTCGCCGATTCGGCGAGAATCACTAGTGATTCTCGTCGAATGGACGAGAATCACTGGTTGATTCTCGCCGTCTCGACCTGGCCTAAAGCAGTGCGTGCAACCAAGGCAAATTCGACGAGAATCATCTTTGATTCTCGCCGAATCGTCGAGAATCACCTTTGATTCTCGACGACTCGGAGAGATTCACTTTCGATTCTCACCGATTTTGACTTGGGCGATTTTTCTGGAACTTCCTGAACCGGATTCTGCCGCTGTCAATGTTCTGGACCGGAATTTAGGGATTCTTCTTGTGGGTCCCACAACGGTCTTTTTCAAGTTGTCTACAGTATATATATACGGGTATTTTGAACGGAATACAGATCCAGAAAAGAAGCCGAGCACACAAACCCTAAATTCGTGAAACTGCTCCGCCGCCGACCGTCGCCGCTCGCGCTATTTGGACGCCGCTGTTGATCGCGTTTCTTCCCGATCTCCGGCGACAGAAGCTTAGCAAAGCTTAGAGTCTCACGCATCTATCCAGAGATCTCTTGTCTCTCGATTTGTTGATCGGGAAAAACTTCCCCATCCGAATCGATCGAGACGACCGATCCTCGAGTGACCGTTGGTAGACCTAGCTAGCTTCGCTACGAAGTTTGGATCTCTACAGAACAGCAGCCGTACATCGTCGTTGCCGCCGATCCCGAACCAAGCCGCCGCCGGTTCCGGGGAGATCCTCTCCAAGAGAGTTCTAGGGTTGTAGACTCTTCGTTGACTTCACGAACTCGTCGTCGAACGAAGAGGAACACCGTAGTCTCCAAACGAAGTTTGTATCTCGTGTACATTCTAGATTTACTTTTGTTGTAAAGGAACGTTTGTTCCATGTTGTAAGGGTTGGGTGCAACCCGGTTTGTGGGAGTGGTGACTCCTACGTGTGGAAGGGTTCCTTCTGATAGTGCAGGGATTGGATTTCAATCCTGTTGGAGAAGAGACCGAGTCGTCCCTTGTTGGGAGATAGGTCGAAGGGGGAAAGTGGATGTACCCAAGTCGGGGAACCACTATAAATTGCCTGTGTATTCTGTGTGCTGTGCTGTTTATTTTTATTGTGCAGGTACATTCGTAAATTCCGCAAAAGCGTTGCACGTCACCTATTCCCCCCCCATAGGTGAACTTTGTTGACACTAGGTGGACTTTCAGGTGTTGACCCCGGTGGGCCCACCGTGTGGCGGAATATCCCCGCCATCCCGTGGTTGGATTAGTCCCACATTGCTTGCAGTGGGTGGTCCTTGGTGTTTATGTACCCCCATCCCCCCTTACCATCACCTCGGGGTTTTGGGAAGATGTGTGGTGATGGGTGGTTTCAACAATCTATGAGGTACTTTTTACTGTTTTCCCCCGCAGGTCTGCCCATAGCCCTTCAAAACAGCGGAGTTTGGCTGTTGGCAGACCCAACCGAGGGCATTTTTGTAACTTCAGGTCAGTTCATTTTGGTTATTGGCAGTTCAGATTCTGGAAACTATAAATAGGACCCAAGGGGTACCCCAGAAGGCATGCTTCCTGTTTTCTCCTGCTCCAGTTTTCAAGTGCTTTCTGAGGGCACCTTAGCTCAGCCTCTGGCTAAGGAGGGGAAGCGCTCTCAGATCTTTCGGGTGTGTGGTGGGTCCTCCCCGCCGAGCCTTTAGGTCGGTTCCCCTTATTTCTTTTGTTGTTTTGCTTGTAGGAGGGAAGTCGGCGGGCGATCACCCCTTCCCCAAGGGTGAACTCCACAGGAGACCGTTTTTCGATTTCAACATTTTGGTGCGGTGAGCGTGGAGCGTGGTCTGTGCAGAAAAGCTTCAGCGAGCCCGATAACAGGAGGACAGGGATCTGACAGGCCGGACTCGCCGCCCCCCCCCCCCCCCCCCCCCCCCCCCCCCCCCCCCCACCCCCCCCCCCCCCCCCCCCCCCCCACCCCCACCCCCCCACCCCCCCACCCCCCCCACCCCCCCCCCCACCCCACCCCCCCCACCCCCCCACCCCCCGCCTCTCGCCACGGTGGGGATGTTCGAGGATTTCAGGAACGAGGTGCTGAACCTCGTCAAGTTCGCACTCGGCACGTAGGCCGAGTGCTCGACTCCGGCAGCCCAGATCGCGATCGTCCCCTCTTTGGGCGAAGACACCCCCGGCAGGCTAGCTGGGAAGGAAGTGGCCGAGGAGGGCCGGGGATGCGAGCTCCCTGGGCGCGAGCTCTTCCCTGGCTCAGCAGGACGAGGCCGGTTCGGCGATCTAGGATCGCGAGACTCGCCAGCTCGCCCAGCAGGGGGAGGCTGCCCCTTCAGCGAGTTGGTCTCTTCAGCTCCAGTTCCAGAGGGGTTCAGGGAACCCGAGATGTGCTACTACACCGGGAAGGGAGTCTCGGTCCAACACGTTCAATGGTTCGAGGATATAGTTTCAATTCGTCAGATGTCGGACGGGTTCAAGGGCCGACTCTTCGCTATCACCCTCAAGGAGAAGGCAAGGGAGTGGTTCCACCAATTACCGGCCAGCTCCATCTACTGCTTCGAGGACCTGCGTCGGGGGTTCATGCTGAGGTTCACTACCTCGAAGAGAAGGAAGAAGGAGTCGGAGTCCCTATTCCACATCAATTAGGTGGTGAATAAGACGCTGGAGAGCTACGTGGATCGGTTCTAGGAGGAGGTTACTCAGGTCCAGGAGATGCTAGGCCATAGTTTGATGATGGCCTTCATCCTGAGCCTGCAGCAGGGATTCTTCAGGATGGAGCTGAAGGGAATTCCCCCCCCCCCTCTCCTATGAGGAGCTGATGGAGAGGGCGGCGAGAGAAGTTGACGGGGAGGCGTCAAACCCGGAGTTTGTGTAGAAGCTGGCCAGGTGGGCCACGGAGGAGGAGAAGGAATCAAGAGGAGGAAGAGGACAGGTGGAGAGGAGAGGAGAGCCCCGATAGAGGGAGCAGAGACAGCTCCAGGGGCAGCAGCAGCCTATGTGGGGGCGTCAGGAGCCCGACCATCGGCTGGGCTGGAGGCCTGAGTGGCAAGGGCAGGGGCCACATAGAGGGTACCAAGGAAGGGATCGCCATCAAGGGGTGGGGGGGGGGGGGGGGGGCAAGATCAGTTCCAACCCCTGGGCTGGAGGCAGGACCAGAGGCCCCAACTCCCCGATCAAGAAGAGGCTATACCCATAGCGATGGGGCAGAGGAGGAGAGTAGTAAGGAGGAGGAGGAGGAGAGAAGTTAGGGTGGAGTTGCCTTATTGCGACTTTCATCAGGAGGAGGGGCCCGCCACAACCACGTGCCCGGAGTTCCTTGAAATGAGAAGGAACAGGGAACAGCACCAGCAGCAGCAGGGGAGCCAAGAAGTGAGGATCGAGGAGGTCCTGCCTCAGGCAGAAGAGGACCGTTGCGAAGAATGGGTGGACGTTGGGACCCAAGGAGGGATCAGAGTGATCCACGGGGGGGGGGGGGGGGGGGGGGGGGGGGGGTCGAGCCTTCCCGGAAGGCGAGCCTCCACACCATATATCGTCGGAGCGTTGCCTCCACATCCCAAACCCTACCACCAGAAGAGAGGATCACCTTCTCCAGGAGCGATATGCCGGATCACGAGGATCTATTCTGTGATGCGCTGGTCATCAAGACAGCCATCAAAAATTTTACCGTCTCTCGGATCCTCGTTGACAACGGAAGCTCTGTCAACGTCATCTTTAAGAAGGCGTTTGATGCGATGAAGGTGGAGGGGAAGAGGGTGCTGGCCTCGGATGGACCCTTGTTCGGGTTTTCAGGGGAGAGGAAAGAAGTGGAGGGAGGAGTCAGTCTCCATGTCACCCTGGGAGGGTAGTCCAGGAACTATAGGTTCGTCATCGTGGACGCCCCCAGCAGCTACAGCGCCATCTTCAGGAGGTCTCTTATAAGCGCCTTCCGCTGCGTCCCCTCATCATTCCATCAGTGCTTGAAGTTCAATGTCGAGGGGGTTCAGGTCAGGGTCAGGGGGGACCCTAAGGTGGCGCGGGAATGCTATATCACCGCCGTGAACTCCATCTCTTGGCAGGAGAGAGCCAAGAAGATGGGGCGAAGGATAGAGAAGGCTGAGTAGGAAGCTGGCAGGGAGGAGCTAGAGGTGGAGAGCTGCGCTGAGAAGGAGGCGGCAGAAAGAGATCAGGAGGAGACGACCGAAGTGATGGCCATGGAGGAAGAGGTGGAGGTCCCTGTCCCGGAGGAGAGGGATGTTGAAGGATGGGGGGAGCAGTCCAGGTTGGAGGCTACAGAGGAAGTGGTGGAGTTGGAGGTCCCCACCCGTGGAGGTAGGGTGGAGAAGGTCCGCGTCAGCGGAGGGCTCACCCCGGGGGACCAAGGCAGGATGCTGGAGTGCATCCAGAAGAATGTGGGCATCTTCGCATGAAACGCCGCGGAAATGCTGGGGGTTGAAGCGGATGTGGCCTGCCATCGCCTCAACCTAGACCCGGGAGCACGCCCCATCCAACAAAGGAAGAGGTCCACCGCGGACAAGCTGACAGAGCCCATCAGAGAGGAGGTGGCAAAGCTTCTCAAGGCCGGCTTCGTGTCCAAAATCCAATACCCCGGCTGGGTCTCCAATGTGGTCATGGTCAAAAAGGGAGACGGCCGGTGGCGAATGTGTATCGATTTCTCCTTACTTAATAAAGCTTGTCCTAAGGACTGTTATCCCTTGCCTCAGATCGACGCACTGGTTGAATCAGCCATTGGTTTTTCTGTAATGAGTTTTCTAGATGCTTCTTAAGGTTATCATCAAATCAGGATGAACCCCCGGACGTCAAGGATGTCTCGTTCATCACGGGGGATGGATGCTACTGTTACAAGATGATGCCCTTCCGGCTAAAGAACGCAGGGGCGACCTACCAGAAGATGATGGATAGAGTCTTCAAAGAGCAAAAGGGGAGGAACCTGGAGGTGTAAGTGGATGACCTCATGATCAAGAGTCAGGATGTGGACTCCCACCTCCAGGACCTAGAGGAGACCTTTGTTACCCTGCGCAAGTACAAGATGCGATTGAACCCCCTGAAATTTGTCTTCGGGGCTAGTAGGGGAAAGTTCTTGGGGGCATCTCCTCACCCCCTGCGGGGGTCGAGCCAAATCCTGACAAGGTCAAGGCTATCATGGAGCTAGGGTCACCACAGAATACCAAGGAGGTGCAGTGCCTGACAGGGAAACTGGCAGGGCTAAGTAGGTTCCTCTCCCGGGCTGGGGAAAAGTGCTTCCCCTTCTTCAAAACGCTAAGGGGCGGTCAAAGGTTTGAATGGACCAAGGAGTGCGAGGAGGCATTCCAGGCCCTCAAGATGCAGTTGACCCAGGCTCCACTGCTCCAAGGGCACAAGGAGGGTGAGGACCTATTTTTGTATCTCGGGGTCGGGGCAGAGGCTTTGAGCTCCGTCCTAGTTCGGGAAGAGGGGAAGAATCTGCTCCCTATTTACTACGTGAGTCGGGTCCTGAGGAAGGCCGAGCTCCGGTATCCAATTTTGGAGAAGCTGGCTTTCGCCCTAATCATCTTGGCCCGAAGGTTGCAACCTTATTTCCAGGCACACTTAAACCGAGTGGTGACTGACCATCCTCTCCGCCACACCTTCGAGGGGGTGGAGCATTCTGGCAGGCTGGCCAAGTGGTCGGTGGAGTTGAGTGAGTTTGACGTTTCCTTCGTTCCCCGCCTCTTGATCAAAGCTCAAGCAATGGCCAACTTCTTGGCTGATTATGTGATTGAGGTGGCGGAGGAAGAGCTCACTCGTCCAACTCCTTGGAAGGTGAAGGTTGATGGCGCCTCGGGGAGGCATTCCCTAGGAGTGGGGGTGATCTTGGAGAGCCCTCAGGGGACTAGAATTGAGCAGACGGTGGTGGTGCACTTTCCCATCACCAACAATCAAGCCGAGTATGAGGCCGTGATAGCAGGGCTGCGCCTGGCCAGGGATTTGGGGGTGTTGGACATGGAGGTCCTTACCGACTCCATGGTGGTAGCTTCCCAAATCAACGGAGAGTTTGAGGCAAGAGAGCCTACCCTGCGGTTATACTTAGCCAAGGTAAAGGGGGTCATCAGCACATTCCAAACTTTTTCCATCCAGCACGTGCCCCGGGAGGAAAATGAGCAGGTCGATCAGCTCGCAAAGCACGGTCCTCGGGTGGGGGGTACCATCACCAACCTATTCCGCCATTCAATCGAAGAAGGAGAGCTTATGGAGATAGACAAGTGACCTTCATGGATGGACCCAGTTGTAACTTTCCTTTCCACGGGAGAGTATCCGGAGGGGGCAGATAAGAAGAAGCTCAGGCATAAGTCGGCGTACTACCTCCTCTAGGATGGGCAGCTGTACAGGAAGACACTCTCAGGGATGTTGGCTCGTTGTGTGGCCAAGGGGGAGGTACAAAGAATCTTGGAGGAAGTCCACTCCGGAGAGTGTGGGTGTCACTCTGGGAGTCGGACACTAGAAGGGAGGATTGTCAGGAAGGGGTACTTCTGGCCCACCCTGGGCCGTGATGCAACACAGTTCGCATGAAGGTTCCACAAATGCAAGCTGTTTTCCCCCTCCAGCTACAGTCGGCTTAGCGACTCAAAAGCATCACAACCCCCCGGCCCTTTGCCATTTGGGGAATGCATTTGGTTGGACCGTTCCCCCAGGCCAGTGGGCAGAGGAGGCTCCTCCTAGTGATGATTGATTATTTCTCCAAGGGGTTGGAGGTAAAGGCGCTGGCCAAGGTGACCTCCCAGGTTATCAGAAACTTTGTTTGGGGGGAGATCATCTGTCTCCATGGGCTGCCCCAGGCCATTGTCACGGACAACAGGACCCAGTTTGCCAGAGCTGAGTTCACCAGTTTTTGCGAGCAGCTTGGAATCGACCTCAGATTTGCCTCGGTCCATCACCCCAGGAGCAAAGGGCAGGTGGAAGCCGCGAACAAGATCATTGTCAACCTCCTGAAAAAGAAGGTGGAAAATATGAAGGGGAGCTGGGTGGAGCAGCTTCATGCGGTTATCTGGGCCCTGAGAACCACCCCCAATACATCTACATGAGAGACCCCCTTTAAGCTCTCCCATGGGTATGAGACAGTGCTCCCCATGGAATTTGAAGTTCAGACACCTCGAGTCGTTGCGTCGGGGAAGGCATGGAAGAATTGCAGGAGGAGAATGAAGAAGAGCTGCGGATTTCCCTCGACATGGTGGATGAATTGCGGGACCTTTCCTCCGTCCGACAGGAAGAGGTGAAGAGGAGGATATCTAAGTACTTTGACAAGCACGTTAGAGTCAAGCAGTTTACGGAAGGGGACTTGGTGCTAAAGAAAGTGGATGCAGCGGGAAGGTCAGCAACCATGGGGAAACTCAACCCTAACTAGGAGGGACCATTCATTGTAAAGGAAGCACTAAGGTCAGGAGGGTATCGACTCCAAAATATGGAGGGTGAGTCCCTATGTCTCACCTGGAGTGGTGACGACTTGAAACAATTTTTTCCTTAAAACATGTAAGTGGTGCTCTGATTTTTAATAAGAGTTCTTTAAACACGCCAATACTATTGCAATGAGCTCGCATGAAGAAGTGAAGTGAATTTGGACCCCGAGCAGATCCCGCTGTCAGGCTCTCACCTAGCTGGCAGGGCTGGAAGTCACTCGGTGTCATCCTTGGGCCTCGAGCAGATCCCGCTGTCAGGCTCTCACCTAGCTGGCAGGGCTGGAAGTCACTCGATGGTGTCAGTAGTGGACCCCGAGCAGATCCCGCTGCCAGGCTCTCACCTAGCTGGCAGGGCTGCAAGTCACTCAGTGTCATCCTTGGGCCTCGAGCAGATCCCGCTGTCAGGCTCTCACCTAGCTGGCAGGGTTGGAAGTCACTTGATGGTGTTAGTAGTGGACCCCGAGGAGATCCCGCTCCCAGGCTCTCACCTAGCTGGCAGGGCTGGAAGTCACTCGATGTCATCCTTGGGACTCAAGCAGATCCCGCTATCAGGCTCTGACCTAGCTAGCAGTGCTGGAAGTCACTTGATGGTGTTAGTAGTGGATCCCGAGCAGATCCCGCTATCAGGCTCTCACCTAGCTGGCAGGGCTGGAAGTCACTCGATGTCATCCTTGGGCCACGAGCAGATCCCGCTATCAGGTTCTCACCTAGCTGGCAGGGCTGGAAGTCACTCGATGGTGTTAGTAGTGGACCCCGAGCAGATCCCGCTGTCAGGTTCTCGCCTAGCTGGCAGGGCTGGAAGTCACTCAGTGTCATCCTTGGGCCTCGAGCAGATCCCGATGTCAGGCTCTCACCTAGCTTGCAGGGCTGGAAGTCACTCTATGGTGTTAGTAGTGGACCCCGAGCAGATCCCGCTGTCAGGCTCTCACCTAGCTGGCAGGGCTGGAAGTCACTCGGTGTCATCCTTGGGTCTCGAGCAGATCTCATTGTCAGGATCTCACCTAGCTGGTAGGGCTGGAAGTCACTCGATGGTGTTAGAAGTGGACCCCGAGAAAATTTCGTTGTCAGGCTCTCACCTAGCTGACGGGCTGAAGGTCACCTAGGGAAGTCCTTACCCCCCCCCCCCAGGTAGTGCCTAACAAACTTGGCCCTTCCAAGAGAGGAGAGCTCGGCATGGGCGAGTTCGAGCTCGCTAATTCAGTTCGGACACGGTAGAGGATCGGCAAACTAGGGCCTTGGACCTCGCTAAGAGGAGGCGGGTCACGCCGGGCCACCTCGTCCCCCCACTAGGTTTTACTCAGGAAGATTTAGAGAATTTGGTCTTACATCGATAAGATGACGGATAGCTCGCGAGCAAGCTGGGGAGAATCCTGAGAATTGGCAAGCCAGGGCCTTGGACCTCGCCAAGGCGAGGCGGATCTCGGCGAGACGCCCCACCCCCGCTTTATTTTACTTGGACAAATTTAGTGAGTTCGATTTTTTGATTAAGAAGGCCAAGGACAGCTCGCGAGCGAGCTGTGGCGAGTCCTGGGAATTGCCGAGCACTCAAGGTACTCTCTTGTGGGCGAGTCCTAGCGACTATCCTACTCGCAATACCTGTCTATGCGAGATCGCCTGGGGAAGGGCTCGCGGACACACAAAACACAGCAAAAAGAGATGGAAAAATGGCTCGGATATGATCAAAAATCTTTTTCATTAAATAACGATATTTATAGGTGGATCTCGCCTCGGCGAAGAAACAAAAGAAAAGCATACACATTTAGCCCCCCCCCCCCCCCACCCCCACCCCACCCGCCGGACTGGTCCTCCCATTCACCCGACTGATCCTGGAAACCCTTCCCGAACATCGCGTCAAGGTTGTCTTCCTTCTCGCTGGGAGGCGTCGCCGGGAACAGGCTCGACATTAGATCCCGGGCCAAAATCTCCTCGCATCCGTCCACCAGCACCCCCATGTCGTTCATCATTTGGAGGGTGCATTCGGTAGCTTGGATGGAGTTGATCCGTAGCCTCTCGGTGAGGTCGGCCTCGCCAAAGACCCTTGGCCTTTTGTAGGGGAGGGTAGGATCGGCGCCGCCGGGCTCTAAGAAGATCTCCGCCTGACGGCGGACCTCGTGGGTGAGATTCTGGTTCTCATCCTTCAGCTTCGTATTCGCCCCCTCCAGCTCGGCAAGCCGGACGTGAAGCTGGCTGATCTCCTCCTCTTGCTTGGCATTACGAGCCTGCAGCTCCCCGGTAACCTTGGCGTCCTGACAAAAGAAAAGTTCATTAGTGTCGGCACAAAAGTTTTTCAAAATAAAGAGAGAAGGTGAAGCCCGATACTCACCAATCCGCCGGCAGCCTGGGCGAGGAGACCCTCGGAGATGCCGAGCCGCCTCGACTGGTCGGCGACCTTGTCCTTGGCAATATCGCAAGCCTGTTCGGCTTTTTGGAGTTGGTTGCTGAGGACGAAGCTATGGCGGGTCAGCATGTGGTGGAGCTCCATGGCCCGCAGATGGGCCAGCAGACCCTCATGGCCGAGCTGCTGCAGGGTCATGTTCTTGTAGGCCTCGGCATCCTTGCGACCATAGAGGCCGAAGCCGAGGGCATAAGTGTGGCCGGTGGCGGGCTCGCGGTCATGCCAGGAAGGATGCAGGGTGGAGATGGAGACCCGATGGGCCAGCTCCTCCCACTGCACCCTGGCTCGCCCGCCGAGTCTTTCCACCGCCCCCCGAGGCTGAAGAGGGGATGTTGTTTCGGCGCCCCGCGCTCGCGAGCCGCCCTCTTCGCCGAAGGAGGTGGGGAGATCGCTGACGCGGGAGCAGGAGCCTCGCCACCCTTCCGCCCTTTGCTGGTGATCTCCTTCAGCGGGCTCTCCGGCGACGCGTCGAGGATGCTCTCGGGCGAGCTTATGTATTTGGGGCTGGATTGATGTTGTTGATGGTGTTTCCCCCGCGGAGCAAGCACGACTTTCTTCATCTTTTTTGATAATGGCTGGCGGTGTGGCGGGTTTGACCCCGCATCCTCAGGCCGCCTCTTGCTGGAAGAGGGTTGGGAGAAGGCTGCCTCGTCTCGGCAGGCCGTCGCCGCCGCCGCATTCTCGCGAGCAAGGGGGTCCGGGTGCAACCCCGGGTCCGCAAACGGCGGGTTCACGGGAATCAACCGCTCCCCTGCAAGAAAAAACTTGGAAAGAGTTAGAGCACTTTCAACAACAATATGACGAGCTCGGTAACCGGGCGAGCTCGGAAATACGGGGAGAGCAATACCTTCGCCGGGTAGGACAGGGAGAAGCGCATCAAGGGCCCTTCGCAGGTAGGCGACCTCGAAGTCCTTATGGAGGAAGTATTTGTGGAGCTCGACATCGTTGCCGGACACGGCCGGCAGGCGGTAGACCTCCTCGCCTTTCTGCTGCGGCGAGTACGGGATGTTGTCGAGATCGCCCTTGATAAAGGCGATCCTGGTCATCCAGTTATGGTGCTTGTTCGCGATCTCGCGAACTTTGATCAGCGAGCCGCCGAAGTAAGCGACCCCGTTCGGCGTCGCCTTATAAGATAAGCGTTTTCTGAACACTGTCAGGTTGAACTCTATCCTCTCTTGCCGGAGGTAGCTCGCGAACGCCACCATCATGGCGATGGCGTTGGATTTTAGCTGCGCAGGTATCGCTCCATAGTACTTCAAAATTTGTCGGATCTTCGGCCATAGGGGGAGGCACAACCCCACCTCAAAGTGAGAGATGGGGAAGGCAAGCTCATCGTCGTAGAAGGTATTGATGGCCTCCCCTTGCCTCGGTCGGCGCGCCTTGAAGCCCGGCGGCACATATTCTGCCTCGAACTCCGCGAGCTCCTCCTCGCTGGTATGCCCCTCGAAGAAGCAGTAATCGGTAAAGTGATGGGCGCACTTGCTACGGCCATCAGCGTCGGGGTTGGTCTTGCCCATGCTCGCGAAAGAAGACGGGGCGCAAGTAGAAAAGGAGAGAAGCGCAGAAAGAAAGAGAAAGCAATAAAAGCAGCAGTACGGGGGTTGGTAGGGGGGGCTATTTATAGAAAAGGAAATCTGGGGTCAGGCCATCCAATCGGCTCAGCTCGCCGCCCCAACTCGCCACCCCCAACTCGCCACCCCAGCTCGCCGACTTTCGGCGCATCCCAACCAAGACTAAGTCAAACAAAGCAATATATTATTTCAATACCGCATGTCCAAGAATATTCTAAAGTTACTTATTACGAAGGCCAGGTGCAGTAATAAAAAAGCGGGGCGCGCGAGCACGGGGAACACCAGGAGGCGAGTACCGGTCGGCTCGGCAAAGGAGCCGCCCTCTTATCTACCCCGGTCTCGCGACTCCCGCCCCCTAGACTGCCGCGCGCGGAGCAGCTTGCGGATCCTCCCCGAATTCCTCTGCGCCACTGAGAGGCCATCATCTATCTCATCCAGAATCCGGGAAGGGGACATCAGCTCGCCGGCCTGGCCGCTTCGCACCTCGTCAGCGAGACGCACATAGTCGCGTTGTAGCGTCTCGTTGACCCCCTGCACCTCACGCAGCCCGCACACCAGCTTCTTGAGAAGCTTAACCTCCCTCCTCATCAACTCGCCTTGATCCACTTCAGGGCCCAGGTAAGAGTCCAACGAGCTTGGGGAGGGGAGGGGAGAGTAGTGGGCTGCCCGCGAATATTCCTCGGTAGCGGACTGGCTGGGGGGAGCTGTGGAGACAAACATCAGCAAAAAGAGTAATGCAGGAAAAGCGCATAAGGCAGGAATCCAAGCAAAGTTGACCTGACGAGCTCGGCAGCTCGAAGGAGATGCGGGGAGGAATGAACCTCAGATCCTTCCCGCGACCTGGGCCGCGAATCCCCGATGGGAGAAGCTCGAATCTCGGGGTAGGGATGGTTTCCAGACCCGCACCTGTGTCCACGACAACTTGTCGAGGAGACGGGGCGCGCACCGGCGAGCTCGGCCTTTGCGAGCTCAACCCCAAGGTCCCGAAGGGAGGGGACGGCTCCCGGTGGAGTTTTTCCGGAGTCCTGAATCGCGAGTCCCGAAGAGTGGTCTTGGCTCGCGGGGTAGCATCTCGCGGTGCGGCGTCTTCTACACCATCAGGGCGGCTGTCTGGTCCGTCGCAGATCTCGACAATATTCCTCCCCTTTTCAAAGGCAGGCAGAGTGGAGGAGCCGGTCCCGTGCTAAAAGGCGATCCTCAGGTCGTCGTAGATGGGCTCGGCCGCCTGAGGGAACGGTTTCATCTTCTTGGAGCTAGGCTCGGCAGAGCCACCCTGCGGCACAGTGGCTGGGACCACCGTCACAGTGGCTACGCGAGCTGCAGAGGCCTGTCGAGCTCGGTCAAGGCTCTCTTGGATCTCCTTGGGGATTAGCATCTTGGCAGGGCCAGAGCAAAGGGAATGACAAGAGTCAGGCAGGTACGTAGGTGCATATATATAGACGCAGGTTGACACCACCCGAAGATTCCCTCCAGTCCACCCCACGCTCGCCGAACACGTAGCATTGGATGTTTCTTTCCGAGCTTTGTCAAGCTCAAAAAGAATGGGGATTATGTACAACCCCATGTCCGGCGAATAAGGTCGCTAGGAACCAGACCGATCAGGCTGAAACTAATGTGCGAGCTCGGCAGCAGGGAAACCGATCCCGAGCTCGGCATTCGTTGAATGGGAGAGCGACATTCGTCGACCGCGAGCTCGGCTTTCGCTGAGCTAGTCCAAGAATCGTCGAGCTAAGGTCGACTGATGGTGACCAATGGATGGGTGAGCTCACCGCCCCAGCTCGCGCTCTCGCAAAGGAGCTCGACAACAGCGCAGGCGAGCAGGATCCGCCAAGGTGGCCATGCTCCCCAGCTCGCCCAGATTTATGAGGTACTTTTTACTGTTTTCCCCCGCAGGTCTGCCCATAGCCCTTCAAAACAGCGGAGTTTGGCTGTTGGCAGACACAACCGAGGGTATTTTGGTAACTTCAGGTCAGTTCATTTTGGTTATTGGCAGTTCAGATTCTGGAAACTATAAATAGGACCCAAGGGGTGCCCCAGAAGGCATGCTTCATGTGCTCTCCTGCTCCAGTTTTCAAGTGCTTTTCGAGGGCACCTTAGCTCGGCCTCTAGCTAAGGAGGGGAAGCGCTCTCAGATCTTCCGGGTGTGTGGCGGGTCCTCCCCGCCGAGCCCTTGGGTCGGTTCCCCTTGTTTCTTTTGTTTTTTGCTTGTAGGAGTGAAGTAGGCGCGCGATCACCCCTTCCCCATGGGTGAACTCCACAGGAGACCGTTTTTCGATTTCAACAACGACCATTGGACATAATGTGCACGACCACTGGTCATGCGCCTCTGCTCGTGCACGTTTATCCCATTTTCTTTAGAGTTCTGCCATTATTAATTGCACGATCATGGGATCCAGTGTGCACGACCACTAGTCGTGCGCCACTGATCGTACGGGAGGGTGAAATTCTGTCATTTTCTTTTGTGGTCGTCTGATGCTTCCTTAGACTAGATCCAAGGGCCCATGATCTTCCGCACAAAGGACTTTAATAGGGCTGAGAGTGTCTTTCCCCTCATTTTTCTCATCTTTTAGAGTGAGAGTTAGGGTTGGAGAGGAAGATAAGGGGGGAGGAAGGAGAGAGAACTTTATTCCACCATTGACGGAGTTTCAGAGCTCCGATCGTCATTCCGAGAGCAGATCCATGGAGAGGGCATGGAAGCGCTCGTGTCAATCCATTCAAAGCAAGGATTCCATGGCTAGGAAGAGGGGTCGTAAGGTAATGACATTTCTCCTCTCGGTTTCTAAGATGCGTGCATAACATCTTTTTCTTTCTTGCTTTTCAAGCTTTTGGGCACCAAATCTCTCAAATGAGAGGGGTTTGGGTCGCCATGGTTCAAGTGGAACCACCGAGTTGATTGTGTCCGTCCTGACATGATATTGCATTAGAGATCCACTCTGTTAGTGTATTAGGCATTGTGGGTGAAGCCGTAGTCACGACCATTAGTCCGACTTGGTGATGTTGCATAGCGAGCCTTAAGGATTTTGTAGAAATTCGTTGCGGCAAGATGCCGTTTGTGATGTATGTATTTTCCCCCTTTTTTGAGTGAGTACGTGTAGCCAGAATCGGACAAGGTTAGCTCCGCATTGGCGTTAGATAGTTTCCCTGGTGCGCGGGAACGCTACAGTACGAATGATGGATTAGGGTGGGAAAGGCTATGGATTGTGATGTGCTAAGGTGTGGCTTTGTCTTCGTGATCGGCTATCTATCCCGTGATGTTCAAGTCATGTGGGGAGAGTGTCCCGGCGAGACTAGTCCCCTTCTGTGAGACTGACGAGAATGCCAAGCATAGGACAAGCCCGAGCAATGAAGCTCACGAGCGGGTGGGGTCCAACAAGGGTTCTTAGAATCAGTTTGTGTGTGAGACAAAATCCTGACGTGAGAAGTCAGAATTTGCAGGCAAGCCCGGGTATAAGACCCCCGAGCGAGTGGGGCCTTGGCAAGATTTCCATGTGCTGGCTTGTATGCTGTTAGGGGAATTACAGTACCTTTTTTGTTTATGGCTTGACGCCAATGGGGAAATTGTAAGTACCCAGTGATTATGATGATGCGCTAGGTGCATACGTGATAGGGTATCTTGGGTGAAGCCCGAGTTTGCATACATGTTGAATAGTAAGCCTCTTTGATTATATATTCAACATAGAAAACATGTTTGTTGTTTGAAACATCCAAACCTGTTTTTAAAGCTTTAAAAATTTATATATATGGCATACGAAGTGCTAACTTGTAGGTTGGAGGTGTACCCCGGGGTCCATTAGGGGCGGCCGGGAGGAGATGTGTTGGTTACACAGTAGAGGTCAGCCTTTGCTGACCCACGTTACCACAAATTTTTACAGGGCAAGGATCGCAAGTGGGAGAAAGTGCGCCGGTCGAAAAGGCCTAAGCCTCATGAAGTGATTACCATGCTTACTAGCTTGTTTTCTTTTTGATTGTGATGCTCCATGTTATTGGCATTTTCACCTTGCATGCTGAGGTAGCCTAGGAGTTCTTTTGCACGTTGATGTTTGACCATGTTATCATTCAGTTTTGGACTTATTTTGTGTAAGGCTTTAAGGCCATTTTGATACTCCTGGTTGGTAGTGGATAACTTCTAGTTTTGTTTGTATGTTTCCGTTGTTGCTTTATTCTGAGTTTTGAGTTGGGTAGTTAATACCATCTTTTAATGCTAAAGCTGTGGCGTCCATATATTGTGGGGCCCCGACCGAACCCATATTATATGGTCATTATAGAGTAGACATTACAATTTGGTATCAGAGGGAGGTTGATGTCCAAGATCAGGTTAAGCAGTCGATTTAATGTAGTCGATCGCGTATAGAAGTTATCCACATATGAGTATCGCGGGACCGTGAGTGTCCTTATGTTTGAGTCTTGTGATTAGAGACTGATTTTTTCTTACCTTGCTTTTGTTAAGAGTGCAAGCAATAAGGCGGGGACGTCGAGGCTAAGAGAAGAGCTTTCGACGAGTAGCGTTACTGCTCAGGGTCCTTTAGGCATAGGTGTAAACCCGACCGATTTTTGACGCATGCTTGTAGAAGCAATGGTGGCAGCCCAAGCTGTAGCGGCAGCACAAGTTGTAACCCCTGTTGCTCAGGTAG
Source organism: Platanthera guangdongensis (assembly GCA_039583875.1). Lineage (NCBI taxonomy): Eukaryota > Viridiplantae > Streptophyta > Magnoliopsida > Asparagales > Orchidaceae > Platanthera > Platanthera guangdongensis. The sequence goes on along the minus strand of CM077153.1, from coordinate 17,623,759 downwards.
CAACTCCTACTACCCCAGATACGGCGACGGCCGTGACGGGCGGAGAAGCCAGACAAGTAGAGTCATTGGACGAAAGGGTGGTTGTCGGGGATGGGGACCGACAAATGAAATATTTTCTGAGCTTCCATCCTCCAACATTTAAGGGAATCAGCACGCCGACTAATGCAGAGGATTGGTGGGCACGAATGCAAGAACTTTTGAGGGCGGCAGAGACGCTAGAGGAAAAGAAATCTGATTTTGCGACCTTTATGTTGGAAGGAGACGCGAAGTTATGGTGGAAGGAGACGCTAAGGGAGAATCTGAGACAACCCCTCATCTCCATGAAGAATTTTGGTTTCAACGAGCTTGTTGAGGTGGCCAGAATGCTGGAGAGTGATTTGGAGAGAACCCAACATCGTAAGGACTTCACTGCCAAGCAAGGGGAAGGGAAGCCTTCTCAATCCCAACGGAAATCTGAAGGGAATAGATGGAAGAAAAAGTCTCATCCTTTCAACTCTGGTGATAAAAGCAAATTGACATCTGGAGGGTCTCGCTTTAAGGGACCACTGACGTGCTTTAATTGTGGAAAGGTGGGCCACATAGCTCATTTTTGTACTCAAGGAGGTGTTGAGCAGGAGCCAAGACAGGAGCAGTCTGTGCGCTCCGGCCCCAGTGCCGTAGAGAAAGGAAAGATGGTAGAGTCTAGCGCTTCTTGGTTCCAACCTGTGCAACCAAGGGCTTATAACCTTGGGCAGCAGGAAGCGATCCGTCAACCCGATGTGGTGACAGGTATAAGAAAGTTTAAATTTAATCTTGTACTTCATACTTTCAAGACCATTTATGTTTGTTGTCTGTGTTTAGGCTTTGTGTTGTTTTCTGGATACCTCGCTAGGGTATTGTTTGATACGGGAGCGTCGCACTCTTTTCTTGCGGAAAGATTTATCCAGAGAATTGGAGTTGAGTCTTTCTCGGCGGATGCAGAGCTAAAGGTGCGCATGCCTAATGGGTCATCCATGACCACCGGGGCAAAAGGGCGCATTTGTTGGAATCTAGGCGGGGTTGACTTCACGGTGATAGAAACGGTTTTACCGTTGGTGGAGTTCGATGTCATTTTGGGAATGCACTGGCTTGCAGAGCAACGTGCCAGTATTGACTGCCTATCTAATGTGGTGACCCTGATGGGTGAAGGGCGGTTAGAAGTTAAGTTTGAGGGCCTCAGTGGAGCGGCCTTTTTCCTGATTTTGGCCATGCAGTTGGTGCAGGCAGTTAACCAAGGGGGAGTAGCTCTTGTAGTATTGTTGGAGGTTCGCCTTACCAAGTTATCACTTGGGGAAGTGCCAGTAGTGGCGAAGTATGAGGATGTGTTTCCTGAGGAGCTTCTCGGAGCACATCCTCGACGGGAGATTGATTTCTCGATCGAGTTAGTGCTAGAGGCTAGACCAGTGTCACGTCCTCCTTTTAGGATGACACCAAAGGAGTTGGTCGAACTCAAAGTACAATTGCAGGAACTGTTGGAGCAAGGATATATTAGACCCAATTCTTCACCGTAGAGCGCACCAGTGATATTCGCGAAGAAGAAGGATGGTAGTATGCAGTTGTGCATAGACTACTGAGAGTTGAATAAATTGACTGTCAGGAATAAGTATCTGATTGCTCAAATAGACGACCTATTCGACCAGTTGGTGGGGTCAGTGGTGTATTCCAAGTTGGATCTGAAGTAAGGGTACTATTAGTTGCGAATTCGAGACGAGGACATACCCAAAACAGCTTTTGGTACGAGGTATGGTACTTTGAGTTCTCGGTGATGCCATTTGGGTTGACAAACGCGCCATCCGTGTTCATGGACTTGATGAATCGAGTATTTCAGGAGTACTTGGACTCTTTTTTGATGCTTTTCATTGACGATATATTGGTGTACTCCAAATCGGAGGCCGAGCATGAGACTCACTTGAGAGTGGTCTTGCAAGTGTTGAGAGAGAACCAGCTTTATGCAAATTTCTCGAAGGGCGAGTTCTGGTTAGAGAAGGTGGTTTTTTTGGGCCATGTGATTAGTGGTGATGGGGTGGCGGTGAATTTGGCGAAAGTTTAAGCCATCAGAGATCGGCCAATTTTGAGAACCGTGGCGGAAGTCCAAAGTTTTCTTGGACTAGCCGGGCACTTAGAGTATGATGATATATCGACTCCCCCCTATAAGAATTATAAACCATATTAGGATATTTTAAGAGTGTGCGAACAGACAAGTAGAAACCGGAAATTGGAATAACAAAAATTTTATTATCCAAAAAAGGTATCTATTACAAAGGAATAGCCTCCCTTTTTTAGAATGGTGGAGATGAAAGAGATTACAATCAAATAATGTGGGACTAAATAATTACAAGTGTAAGCAGTTCAACATAAAAACAAGCCGAACAGGCCACGTGGTTAGATGAATAGGCTAACCGCCCGACAATCACCAGAAGGAGAGAACAAGTCGTCATGGGAGACCGCCAGACCGCCCGGTCTCCAAGTCACCTGAGACAAACCGTCAGATCGTCCGGACACCAACAATAGCAGTCCAGCCACCAAACCGCTGGAGAGAAACTGATAGACCGCTCGGTCTCTAATCTGCCAGAGTCAGACCGCCCGGTCTCCATACAGCAACACTCCCCCTCAAGCTGGAGCATATATATCAATCATGCTCACCTTGTCGCAAATGTGAAGAAAGAAGGCGGACACCGGCTTGGTGAAAATATCTGTCAACTCTTTATCGGAGGTGACGAACAGAGTATAAATTTGTTTCTTCAAAATCTCTTCCTGAATAAAATGGCAGTCGACTTCAATGTGATTTGTTCTCTCATGGAAGACCAGATTTTTGGAGATGTATATAGCGGCCTTGTTATCATAAAACATCGGTAGAGGGTGGTTGTAGACCTCTCCTAAGTCAAGCATGAGAGCCCGTAACCACTTCAATTCACATATGGTCGATGCCATACTTTGATATTCTGCTTCTACACTGGACCTGGAGACGACAAACTGTTTCTTGCTCTTCCAGCTCACAAAATTTCCTCCAACAAATGTGCAAAAGCCCGACATTGATTTGCGGTCTCCTTTATCATCAGCATAGCTCGAATCTAGGTATGCTTCAACTCTCAAGTGACCATTATTCTGAAAAAGCAATCCTTTCTCTAGCTCTGCTTTGACATACTCCAATATCCTCGGTGCAGACTGTAGATGACACTCCCTAGGAGCTTGCATGAATTGGCTAACCTTGACTACAACATATGAGATGTCAGATCTGGTCACTGTAAGGTAAATGAGTTTGCCCACCAGACGCCGATACCTCGTAGTAACAGATAGGAGAGGCGAGCCATCTATCCAAATTTTGTCTTCTCCAGTATCTATGGGACATCGAGCAGGTTTAGCACTAGTCAACCCTGCGTCTTTTAGTAAATCAAGAGCTTATTCCGTTGGGAGAGAACCAAAGAGCTGGGCTTCTGAGAGATTTCAATCCCCAGAAAGTACTTGGGGGAGCCCATATCCTTCGTGACCAGGTGTTGACAGAGGCGTTTCTTAGTCAAGACTACCCCAATGCGATCATCACAAGTTAGAAGAATATCATCCACATATACAACAAGAACTACCATACTAGAGGTGGTTTTGCGGATGAATTAGGAGTGATCGGCCGAACTTCTTGCAAAACCAATGGCCGTAACAATACCGCTGAACTTGTCAAACCAAGCCCGAGGGCTTTGCTTTAGGCCGTAGATGACCTTCTTCAGCCGGCATACTCGTGTCTCCCCCTGAGCAACACACCCAAGAGGTTGCTCCATGTAAACATCTTCATGAAGATCACCATAGAGAAAAAAAATTCTTAACATCCAGCTGTGAAATGTGCCAATCCCTGTTGACAGCGACAAAGAGAAGGACCCGAAGGATGCTGAGATGAGCAACGGGAGAGAAGGTGTCAAAGTAATCAACACCATAGGTCTGAGTGAAGCCTTTGGCAACCAGGCGGGCCTTGTATCAATCCACGCTGCCATCCAGACGGAACTTCACAACAAAGACCCAACGACAGCCAACCACATCAGTGCCCAAAGGGGGGAGGAATAAGGGTCCAGGTACCCCGTTTAGTGAGGGTAGCAATTTCCTCATCCATGGCGACATTCCAATGAGGAACAACAAGAGCTTCCTGGTAGGTGTGGGGAGTGAAAGTCACAGAGATAGCCAATTCAAATGCCCTTCGAGAAGGAGTTAGATGATCATAGGAAACAACAGCAGCTAGTGGGTGTTGGGTACGAGACTGCACCCCTTTACGAAGAGCAATGGGAAGATCCATGTCGGCATGTGCCGGAGTAGCCGGGGCATCCGTAGCGTAGAGGCTAGCCGGGAGTAGAGAGACGGCGGCGGAGAGGAGGGAGATATCTCGAGAGGTGGAGACGATGGAGGAGAGTTTAGAGATGGTGGAGGTGGAGATGGTGGAGGTGGAGATGGTGGAGGTGGAGATGGTGGAGGTGGAGGAACGTCATCATGTGTAGAGGGGACAGATGGGTTGGTATGAGAAGTAGGAACATCAGGAGGAGAGGAGGAGTCGTGAGAGAAGTAGGATGCATTTTCAAAGAAGGTGACGTCTGCAGAGACGAACTGCTTGCGGGTAACGAGGTCAAAGCAACAATAACCTTTCTGAGTGGTTGAGTACCCCAGAAAGACATATTTAGTGGCCCGTGGTGAGAGTTTGTCACATGTGGCTAAGGGAGAGTGCACAAAGGCTGTGCACCCAAAAATACATAGAGGAAGAGGAAACAGATTATTGTTCGGATAGAGAATGGAGAATGGGATTTTACCGTGGAGATCTGTGGAGGGAATGCGATTGATGAGATAGCAAGAGATGAGAACAGTATTGCACCAATAGGAGCGAGGAACGTGCATCTGGGTCATTAGAGTGCGAGCGACATCGAGGAGGTGAAGGTTTTTGCGTTCCGCCGCCCCATTTTGCTGTGATGTTTAGACACCGCTAGTTTGATGAATAACACCGTGTTGCATATAGAAAGAAGAGAAATCATGACTAAGATATTCCTTAGCATTGTCAGAACGAAAGATTTTAATAGATGTATCAAACTAATTCTTAATCATATAATAAAATGATGTTCATACAGAGAATAGTGCAGAGTGATCTTTTAGAAGATACACCCACGTACAGTTAGAGAAATAATCAATAAAGGTGACAAAATATGAACTACCCCGACCGATGGTGAGGGTAGGAGTAGGACCCCATACATCGGAGTGAACGAGTTCAAATGGACGGGAAGAGCCACGTCTTTGCGCTGGTAGGAAGGAGGAGCGATGATGCTTGCCAAGTTGACATGCGTCACAGTTGAGAGGTGGATAATGCAGAGGGAGGTAGGGCGGAAGCTGGCGAAGAAGCCGAGGAGGAGGATGACCAAGACAAAGATGTCATTAAAGGAGATCGGTAGAAGAGGAGGAGAAGGTGGACAGAGCGAAAACATTGTCGAGGAAGTAGAAATCGTCCGTTGGGAGCCTGGATACTAAAAAGAACAAGAAGTAGGAGTGAATGTAATGTAGCAATGAAGTTGCTTGCATAGAGAGGTAGTGGATAATAAATTGCAAGGAAACTTGGACACATAAAGAGTGTCCGTCAAGCGAAGAGATGGTGTGACTTGAACCATGCCCATGCCATGGATCAGGGAGGAAGAGCCGTCTGCAACGAGGAGCGGAGAGGAAGAGCCGTCTGCAATGAGGACCGGGGGCATCCGTGTTGGATCTTGCGGCGCCCTTAGAGGGGGGGGGGGGGGGTGAATAAGGATTCTTTTAATTTTTCTCAAAAATTAAACAAGATGAATAACAACAATACAATTGAAGAGTGCAAATGTATACTAACAAAAAAACAATAATGATATATTTCAAAAGATATAAATTGAATACAAAGTGTCTCTATAGAGCTAGAGACAAAGGCTCATGAAATAAATAATTTGCCTGTGTTTTTGAAGGTTATTCTACCAAAAACCGACAAGCTAAAGCATATCTTTTCCTAGATCTTGCTACTAGCCACCCCTAGATCTAACCACAATCTAGACGCTGCACACAAGGCAACGATTTCTCCCTAAGCCACACAAGGACTTGGACGCCATTCACAAGGCGGCGATTCTCTCCTAAGCCACACAAGGACCTATACGCCATGCACAAGGCGGCAATTTTCTCTACCGATTACAATGAGAAAGTAAAAGAAAAGAACAAAAACTAATTGAACACTTTAGACTAGACACTCCCTTCAAACAATGCGCTGAAGATGTCGACAAATCCTTGCTAGAGATGCTTTGAATGCTTCGCACGTGCTGTCAATCTTTCGCGCTTTTGGCCTTCTTGAAAGTATGGAGTATCTCTGAGTTCTGGAGCTCTCTGAAACGTCAATGCAGGAAAATACACTCCAGGTAATGAAATTCGCGATTTCCTCAAAAAATGAAAGGTTTTTATATTTTGGCGCTATCGCCGGGCGATACTGGGTATCGCCATCTGGTGATATCGGTAACCGCTGCCACGTGTCCCACGAACTCCTCATTATCGCATCGCATAAACGTTGAGTGCCGAATCGTTCACTATCGCCGAGCAATATCGGTTATCGCCATCTGGCGATAGCGAAATAACGGAAGCCACGATTTCGTCGAGCGCCGAGCGAAAATGCGTCGAGTGGCACTATCGCCTGTTGGCGATACCCAATATCGCCTGGAGATATCTCCCGTGTTCACTTCTGACCCGATTTAGCACCAAAAAGATATTAGCTATAGACATGTGTTATCTGCACACCAAAAACATCCAAATATCAAATACAAACAAGATTTGTTATTAGTAAACTAAGAAGCATGAAATGCATGCTCCAACAATCTCCCCTTTTTGATAATAACAAATCCATTATGAAAGAAATCATGAATGTTAAAAAGGTCCACCCAATTTGAGTATCAAGAAGAAGCATGTGTATGTACACAGATTGCTTCTGGATGAAACACTCCCCCTACATGTGATCTCCCCCAAAATGGAAGCATAGGGAAATTCATGTATTTTAATCAAAGATGTGAAAAACAAATTTCCAAGTGTGCACAAAAAAAGATATGAACAGACTTCGGTGAATGATTTCTTTTGTAAAGTTTCTCCCCGTTTGGTATTGTCAAAAGATAGGTAAAAGTGCGGAGGAAGCGAAAGAAGGAAAAACACAAAAGAGAGACTCATAGAGGACAGGTGAGCAATGTAGAATAAATAAAATGAGTAAACAGTAATTGTGGCAACGTTCAACAAACTATATCACAAACACATACACTAGTGAATAGTTTTTGTGAAACAGTTCTCAGTCCAATTCTCATAAGAAGAACGTTTAGATAGGATAATGTTGTGTACATGTGAGCTGTTGTCGGAAATACTTATGCATAGTCTTACAAAAAAAACATGAACACGAGAATGTTAAAAAAACAACGTAACATAGAGGTAGACATGTGGAGCTATACTCGTACCCAAGAGTTCAGAGCACACAAGAAAGAAATTATTCATGTAAACATTTGCACAAGACACTTTACAATTCTTACCAAGATGCTCAACCTCACAGTCCTTATGAAGACTTATCAGGAGGGTAAGTAGTGCTTCGTGGAGGTTCCTTGTCAGCCCTGTAGTATTTGAGTGTTTTCTTTTTTCGTGTGTGTGAAATAATCACCAAAGGATTGCACTTTTGGGATGATACACATTTGTTACTCACATATTGTTGTTTTTTTTTGCGTTAGCTGAACAAAGGAGTCCGAATTCACTTGTGAGGGCATACAAAATAATTTAATAGTATGGTGCACTGTACCAAACTCGGATAAAGCAGAAGCAGAAAACATGCATCACTAGTGGTTATGGTAAAACATTCACAATTCACATTTAGTAAGATGGATGCATACGAAGATTTGCACAATCGTGAGTGAAATAACATTATCATAACTAAAAGATTTGTCATAATTAGAGGCATGCGAAAATAATTTCACGAGTTTAAGAACACTAGTACTGAAATATGTAGAGCGGATATAAGAGTGGTGAACTAGAGAACCAAGTTAGTATAAAACGCAAAAAAAACATTATACCTTGCCTAAATCTGAGTCAGGAAGACAATTTGAAGAAACAGCAAAAAGTCACTATCGTCGGGCGATACCGGGTATCGCCGATCGGCGATAGTGGTAAAAGTATAAAAACGGGCTCATTCAGTCAAAGGCAGCAAACCAACTCTTTTTCCTGAAGACAGATCGCGGAAGGCGAAGCAGAAGTCGGCGAAACCCTAACACCTAAGTATGAAACATGGAGTTTTGCTTTAATTCTTTGGATTTTTATGCATCTAATTTGTAGGATAGTGTAGCATGTAATCCTAGATGAGAAATTTCCTAGTTTTAAAGTGTTTAGATTGTGTGTGTGGATCATAAGAAACTAGGTTTTTTTAAGTGAAAAATGTGTATATTTTCTTGAATTTAAGAAGTTATAAGAGGATTGGGAGTAAAAGAACTTTCAAATCTGGTATTTGGGATGAAGGGGGAAACCAGATCTGTAGTCGGAAATGGAGGAAAACCATTTTCTACTATTGCCCAGCGACAGTGGGTGTGACCGGAGGGCGATATCCAAAAAAAAATTTATTGCTGAAAAAAAAACAATTTGATATGCAGGAATGACTTCCAGTTTCAAAGCACGAAGAAGCACAAGGAGTGACTCATATTCGTCATATCAAACATTTCCTGGAATAGAGAACGCTAACATAGGAATCAGACGGGTGATCGAATTCGACCCGGCCCGACATGCTCATATCCATGATTTGTTAGCAATGGCTGGAATAATGTCGATTATTATTCCAGATACATTCTCCTTCGTACTGATTAGAGAATTTTACAATTATCTCAAAGATCCGCGTTTCACGGAATTGAATGGCAGAGTTCGATCGAAAATTCAAGGACAGGCGGTAAAAATAACACACTATGACCTGAGAGATGAGTTTGGATTAATCGAGCATGAAAACACTTTAGATGTAGTGGAGAACTATCGGAAAGATAGGGATTGAACATTATTGAATATGGTTTTGCATGGAAATTCCATCAAAACACTAATTCAATCAATGGCCACCCTTACGGAGGATGCACGACTAGTGCAAGATATATTGATGTATACTGTCCTACTGAAATCCGAAGATACACGGAAAATAACGGCTCAACTCAGTTATGTGTGGTACATGATTTTGGAGCGAGAGCCGTTTGACATGGCGGATTTTGTCCTTTCGATAGTACGCTATGCATTTAGATTTAAGAGTCCTAATTGGAAGAAATGAACACACTATCACTTGTAGCCGTCATCCAACGGATTTTATATAAGAAATATACGTGGATCGACCCCGATTTGTACTTAATTGATTGTATCACATCTATATATTTGACGAGTGGAATGCCTTCCATCGGCCGATCAACACGAGGAGGGTCATCAAGGAGGAGTGAACCGGTGTCCACTATCTGAAACCCGCCAATTCCTAGAGGTGGATCATTGCGAGAAGGGTTGGACGACTTGCTAGAGTCGTTAGAAGAACACAAGAGGGATGTGAAGAAAAACTTATAGGAAATTCAGAAATTTTTTAAATTTCTGACAAAAAGTTTGAAGTTGAAGCCCACTCCAGCAGAGGCAGCAGAACGAGAAGATCCGGTCATGGAGCCACCCAGTACATCGACTCGCCGAGCACGTCGGACGCGGAGCAGCGAGCACAGTTCGGCAGATGACCAAGGAGAGACTAGTGCGGGTGACAACAGAAATTTCTGAAGATTTTGGGATGGCTGGACATTTTGCCACTATCGCCCGGCGACTGTCACTGTCGCCGGCGGCAGTGAATTTTCTTCAATTTCCTGTAATTTTTTATGCTGTAATATTATGTGGGACTTAAATGTGGTATTGTGCATCTGTAATAACATAAGACTCAGAATGTGATGTTCTCATTTATGATTTATGTAAGTGTATTTTGGTTTAATGTTCATATTTTAGCAATTTAATTACTAATTTTATGTTTTTTTTGGCTTGCGATGGTAATCTATTAATTTGAAAGATCTAGAATTCCTAGTTCTAACCGTAATAAAGAAAAACGGGAATCTGGAAGTGGTTTCGTGAAAATATCCGCAAGCTGTGAATCAATGCTTATAAAATTGACTCTGATCGTATTTTGTTTTATGTGGTCTCTTATGAAATGGTGACGTACATCAATGTGTTTGGACCTATAATGATGAACTGAATTATATGTTAAGTTAATTGCACTTTTATTATCACACTTCAATTCAATTGTTTCATGAACTATTCCAAAATCTTCTAAAGTTTGCTTTATCCATATAGCTTGTGCACAACAACTGTCTAGTGTCATATACTCGGCCTCAGTGGTGGATAATGCAACAGAATTCTGTTTCCTACTCGACCACGAGATAAGTGAAGGGCCAAGAAAGTGACAGGTGCCACTGGTGCTTTTACGATCTAATGAACACCCAGCATAATCAGAATCAGAAAAATCATGTAATATAAATGTATCGTTATGAGGATACCACAAACCTAATTTAGATGTGCCAATAAGATATCTAAAAATGTGTTTAACTGCTTTTAAATGAGACTCTTTGGGATTAGCTTGAAATCTAGCACATAAACATACAGCGAACATAATGTCAGACCTAGAGGCAGTCAAATACAATAAAGATCCTATCATTCCTCGATAAAGTGTTTGATCTATTGATATTCCACTTTCATCTTTTCCTAACTTTAATGAGACACTCATGGGGGTATTTACTTGCTTTAGATTTTCAAACCCAAATCTTTTTAAAATATCATGAATATATTTAGATTGACAAATAAAAATTCCATCATGCTTTTGAGTGATTTGAAAACCAAAAAAATAAGTGAGTTCGCCTACCATGCTCATTTCAAATTCATTCTTCATAATTTCAATAATAGTATTACATAATGTTTTATTTGTGGATCCAAAAATAATATCATCAACATATATTTGTAAAACGATAAGATCATCATTGATATGTTTAACAAATAAAGTACAATCAGCACTGTCCATTTTGTAATCATTTTTTAGTAAATAAATAGTCAATCTATCATACCATGCTCGGGGTGCTTATTTCAAACCATAAATGGCTTTTTCTAATTTAAAAACATGATCAGGAAATCTATCATCAACAAAGCCTGGAGGTTGTTCTACATAAAGCTTCTTAATATACCCGTTAAGAAAAGCAGTTTTAACGTCTATTTGAAATAATTTAAACTTCTTAAAACTAGCAAATGCAAGAAATATTCTAACTGCTTCTAAACGTGCTACGGGTGTAAAAGTTTCATCAAAATCTATTCCTTCTATTTGTGAATAACCTTTTGTTACGAGTCTAGCTTTGTTCCTAGTGACCCTAGATTCACTATCTAGTTTATTTTTAAAAATCCACTTAACCCCTACAACAGGATGATTTGACGGTCTTTCTACTAACTTCCAAACCTTATTACATTCAAATTGATTAAGCTCGTCATTCATAGCTAAAAACCAAGAATTATCATTTAAAGCAGCTTCAACGCTTTTAGGTTCTATATCAAAAATAAAGCACATATTTGAAAATAACTCACACACGGATGAACGAGTACTTACCCCTCTTGTTGGTTCTCCAATAACCAAATCTTGGGGATGATCTTTTGAAAGTTTTAGTTCGCTTGGAGGCACGTATCCTTGCTCTTCTTCTTCTTCCTGTTCGACTCCTTTTTCTTCATCTTTTTCTCCAAGGTTTTCATCGTCATCCACCCTTTGTAGAGGGGAGAGCTCTTCATTTTTACCTGTATTATTAGCTTCTACTACTCCAATGCCGATGATTTTTCCCTTTCCGTGGTCTCCAAAAATAACTACTCCTCCTTTCTTCATCTCCAGGCTAAGGAACTTTAATTTATTGCCCGTCATGTGCTTGGAACACCCTGAGTCCAAGTACCACATGTCTTCTTTATCCTTAGCCTGCCAACACACCTAGAAAGAGGATGAGAGTAAAGATCCGGCTACCCAAGTGGTTCATCCCATAGAATAGGTGGAAGCCTTAGGCACTCAGATTTGTTTGACTGAGCAGTATCCCGTCTTCTTACAAGTATGTGTTGTGTGACCAAACTTATAACATTTGACATACTTGATGAAAGAAGTCGACAGATTCTTTAAAGTAAATTTTGACCCTTTGCTGGAAGCTACAGGGACAGGGGGTTTATTGTTTTTAATCTGAAAATCAGATTTTGACCCTTTCCTGGAATTTTTCCTATCGTCGGCGACAGTGGATGTCGTCGGGCGATAGTGCTCAGGAGAGTATCCAAGTCCGAATTTTCCAGAACCATAGTACTGGTTTCCCAAAATCATATTTAGAGATTTTTGGCCCACTCCAAATTCGTTAGTGGCCATTTCTAAATTATGGACTTGTCTCCTTAATACATTATTTTCGGCAACTATGATGTCGCAACGATTAGCGAAGGACTTCCTGCTGCTTTCTACTTGAGATTGAGAAAACTTTAGAGATCTCTCTAAGGCCTCTTTCTCTTTTATAAGGGTCTCAACCAGAGTCTGAGTCTTAGAGAGATCTTTCTCAAGCTCCACTATCTTTGTCAAGGAGGGACAATCCTCTTGACAAGACGCTTTCTCCTTTCCAAGAACTTTTACTTCATTTTTTAGTTTTTTATTTTCTTTAACTAATACTTTATTTTAAGATTTAATCAATTTAATTTCATGCAATTTTTTGTCTAAAAACTCGCAAGTTCTCAAAAATTCTGAATATAAATCATCAAAGGTTTCAGGAGTTACCTCAGTGTCTCTCTGGACACTGCTTCCTTCATCATAAGATGAAGCGCTCTTTCCCATCAAGCACATGTTGGCCTCCTATTCAGTTTCTGACCCTGAACTGCTTGACTCCTCAGAAGTGGCTTCATCCTATGTTTCAGCCTTTAGAACTTTCTTCTTATCTTTCTTTTTGTGCCGCTTCTCCTTCAGCTCTTTCAGATACTTTGGGCACTTGCTCTTTATGTGGCCAATCTTCCAACAATGATAGCATTCAGGTGGTGGTTTATCTTCGTCATCCTCTCCTTCAGCTTGGAACTTTCCTTTCCTATTCCCAGATTCTTGCCTCTTGAAAAATCTCTTGAAAGAATTTCTTCTTTCAGGATTTCTCATAAATCTCCTGAATTTCTTCACAAACAAGCTCTCTTCATCCTCATCGTCACTTTCATCGGACTCGATTTCCTTCTCCTTCTTGGACTTCAATGCCAAAGCTTTCTTTTTTGGCTCCAAGCTATACTCTTATTGTTGAATCCTCAACTCTACTTCATGAGTTTTCAAGTTGCCAATGAGATTCTCAATTTGGAGAGACTTTAGATCATGTGACTCTGAGATGGATGTTGAAACCAAAAATGACCTCTGTGGAGTTTGGGGTCCCTAGAAAGGGGTGACATCGCACCTACTACACTCAGGAGAACATCACAGACCAAAGTACCAAGAAACTAGAAACAGACCCTCGGCTCTAGCGCGGAGGTCCCACCTCACACCCGGAAGACCTTTGAGGTCTCCCCCTCCCTAGCCAATGCTGAGCTAGGTGCCTTGGAGGAAGAGAGAGCAAGGGGATTTTTGTGGCTCTGAATGCAATGTTCACCAAGGCACCCTCAAGTGTCTATTTATAGTTTTCCAAATCCCATGGACCAAAATGACTGTAACACCACTAGGACAAAAAGGCCTTGGGCTAATAGAAAATAGCCACACCGCGGGGTAAAGAGGTAATTCCACCCCAAGGGTAAAACAGTAACAACATGGTCAAAAGAGGTCCACGGGCGGGAGGAGCCATTCCCACCGTCTCCCCGGGCACCCGAGACGAGCAGGTGACCCCCGAAGAACGGGGGAGCTGGGGGCAGGGGCGAGACCACGGCCTCCCGGCCGGTCTCGCCCCGCCAGGCCGCGGAGCAGGAGGGGGCAGGGGCGAGACCCCGGCCTCCCAGCCGGTCTCGCCCTGCCAGGCCGCGGAGCAGGAGGGGACAGGGGCGAGACCCCGACCTCCAGGTCGGTCTCTCCCCGCCAGGCCGCGGAGTAGGAGGGGGCAGGGGCGAGACCCCGTCCTCCCAGCCAGTCTCGCCCCGCCAGGCCGCGGAGCAGGAGGGGGCAGGGGCGAGACCTCGGCCTCCCGGCCTGTCTCACCCCGCCACGCCGCGGAGCAGGAGGGGGCAGGGGCGAGACCCCGGCCTCTCGGCCGGTCTCGCCCCGCCAGGCCGCGGAGTAGGAGGCGGCAGGGGCGAGACCCCGACCTCCCGGCCGGTCTCGCCCCGCCAGGCCGTGGAGCAGGAGGGGGATGGGGCGAAACCCCGGCCTCCCGACCGGTCTCGCCTCGCTAGGCCGCGGAGCAGGAGGGGGCAGGGGCGAGACCCCGGCCTCTTGGCCGGTCTCGCCCCGCAAGGCCGCGGAGCAGGAGGTGGCAAGGGCGAGACCCCGACCTCCCGACCGGTCTCGCCCCTCCAGGCCGCGGAGCAGGAGGGGCAGGGGTGACACCCCGGCCTCCCGGCCGATCTCACCCTACCAGGCCTCGGAGCAGGAGGGGGTAGGGGCGAGACACCGGCCACCCGGCCGGTCTCGCCACGCCAGGCCGCGGAGCAGGAGGGGGCAGGGGAGAGACCCCGGCCTCCCGGCCGGTCTCACTCCGCCAAGCCTCGGAGCAGGAGGGGACAGGGGCGAGACCCTGACCTCCCGGCCAGTCTCCCCGCGCCAGGCCGTGGAGCAGGAGGGGCGGGGGAGAGACCCCGGCCTCCCGGCCGGTCCCGCTGCTCCCACCTCGCACTTATCAGGTCGGGGCGGGTGCCAGCCAACTTGTCGCACCCGCCTCCCAAACAAGGTCCACTGGGGGGAGGTAGATTTTTCCTCCCCCTACTAGTATATTCTAAGGGCTAGGCCAAAATTGGCCACCAAAGGTGCTAAACTCATCCAAAAGCTTAAAACCCAAAACCTACGAATATGAGGTTGTACACAATCCCCGCTCTTTTCGAGGTTGGCACAAGCTCGAAAAGAAACATCCAACCCAACGTATTCGCTGAGTGTAATTTTCTTACACGCCTCTCTGGGGAGTCAATCTGCCATGCCAGCTGATGGGAGCCTAGGTGGCGAGACCCCCTCTGGGTAAAAAACACTTAACCTCCCAGAGGGGTCAACCTGCCGTGCCAGCTGATGGGAGCCTTGGTGGAGCGACCCCCTCCAGGTAAAAAACAGCCGGCCTCTACGAGAGGTACCACCGGCCCTGCCAAGCTAGTGAGAGCCTGGGCAGCAGGACTGTCTCGGAGCAAAAGAGAACTCGGGCATCCACGAGAGATACCACTGGCCCTGCCAGCTAGTGAGAGCCTGGAAGCGGGACCGTCTTGGAGCAAAGAGAACGGGGGCATCCACGAGAGTTACCACCGGCCTTGCCAGCTAGTGAGAGCCTGACAGCGGGACCATCTCGGAGCCAAAAGGATGGGCATCCACGAGAGGTACCACCGGCACTGCCAGCTAGTGAGAGCCTGTCAGCGGGACCGTCTTGGAGCAAAGAGAACTGGGGCATCCATGAGAGGTACCACCGGCCCTGCCAGCTAGTGAGAGCCTGGCAGCGGGACCGTCTCGGAGCCAAAAGGACAGGCATCCATAAGATGTACCACCGGCCCTGCCAGCTAGTGAGAGCCTGGCAGCGGGACCGTCTCAGAGCAAAGAGAACTGGGGCATCCACGAGAGGTACCACCGACCCTGCCAGCTAGTGAGAGCCTAGTAGTGGGACTGTCTAGGAGCAAATAGAACCGGGGCATCCACGATAGGTACCACCGGCCCTGTCAGTTAGTGAGAGCCTGGCAGTGGGACTGTCTCGGAGCCAAAAGGACAGGAATCTACGGGAGGTACCACCGGCCTTGCCAGCTAGTGAGAGCTTGGCAGCAGGATCGTCTCGGAGCAAAGAGAACTGGGGCATCCACGAGAGGTACCACCGGCCCTGCCAGCTAGTGAGAGCCTGACAGCGGGACCGTCTTAGAGCAAAGAGAACTGGGGCATCCACGAGAGGTACCACCGGCTCTGCCAGCTAGTGAGATCCTGGCAGCAGGACTGTCTCGGAGCCAAAAGGACGGGCATCCACGAGAGGTACCACCGGCCCTGCCAGCTAGTGAGAGCCTGGCAGCGGGATTGTCTCGGAGCCAAAAGGACAGGCATCCATGAGAGGTACCACCGGCCCTGCCAGCTAGTGAGAGCCTGGGTGAGGAGATACTCTCGGGGGTGGGGCTGATCTGCCCGAGGCATATTCGACCCATCCAGCTAGTGGGAGCCTGGATGAGGAGATCCTCTCGGGGGTGGGACTTGATCTCCTTGAGGCACATTCGACCCATCCAGCTAGTGGGAGCCTGGGTGAGGAGATCCTCTCAGGGTTGGGGCTGATCTCCCCGTGGCACATTCGACCCATCCAGCTAGTGGGAGCCTGGATGAGGAGATCCTCTCGGGGTTGGGACTTGATCACCCCGAGGCACATTAGACCCATCCAACTAATGGGAGCCTGGGTGAGGAGATCCTCTCAGGGGTGGGGCTGATCTCCCCGAGGCACATTTGACCCATCCAGCTAGTGGGAGCCTGGATGAGGAGATCCTCTCAGGGGTGGGACTTGATCTCCCCGAGACATATTCGACCCATCCAGCTAGTGGGAGCCTAGGTGAGGAGATCCTCTAGGGGGTGGGGCTGATCTCCCCGAGGCACATTCGACCCATCCAGCTAGTGGGAGCCTGGATGAGGAGATCCTCTCGGGGGTGGGACTTGATCTCCCCGAGGAACATTCGACTCATTCAACTAGTGGGAGCTTGGATGAGGAGATCCTCTCGGGGGTGGGACTTGCTCTCCCTGAGGCACATTCGACCCATCCAGCAAGTGAGAGCCTGGATGAGGAGATCCTCTGGGGGTTTGTGCTGGTCTCCCCGAGGCACATTCGACCCATCCAGCTAGTGGGAGCCTGAATGAGGAGATTCTCTCGGGGGTGGGGCTGATCTCCCCGAGGCACATTCGACCCATCCAGCCAGTGGGAGCCTGGATGAGGAGATCCTCTTGGGGTGGGACTTGATCTCCCTGAGGCACATTCGACCCATCCAGCTAGTGGGAGCCTGGATGAGGAGATCCTCTCGGGGGTGGGACTTGCTCTCCCCGAGGCACATTCGACCCATCCAGCTGGTGAGATCCTGGATGAGGAGATCCTCTCGGGGTTAGGGCTGATCTCCTTGAGGCATATTCGACTCATCCAGCTAGTGGGAGCCTAGATGAGGAGATCCTCTCGGTGGTGGGACTTGATCTCCCCGAGGCACATTCGACCCATCCAGCTAGTGGGAGCCTGGATGAGGTGACCCTCTTGGGGTTGGGATTTGCTCTCCCCGGGGCACATTCGACCCAACCAGCTAGTGGGAGCCTGGATGAAGATATCCTCTCGGGGGGTGGGACTTGCTCTCCCCGAGGCACATTCGACCCATCCATCTAGTGGGAGCTTGGATGAGGAGATCCTCTCGGGGTTGGGGCTGATCTCCCCGAGGCACATTCGACCCATCCAGCTAGTGGGATCCTGGGTGAGGAGATCCTCTCGATCTCCCCGAGGCACATTCGACCCATCCAACAAGTGGGGGCCTGGATAAGGAGATCCTCTCGGGGGTTGGAACTATCTCGGAGCAAAAAGTACTTGGCCTCCACGAGAGGTCAACCTACCCTTCCAGCTAGTGGGAGTCTGGTCAGTGGAACCATCTCGGAGCAAAATGTACTTGGCCTCCACGAGAGGTCAACCTACCCTGCCAGCTAGTGGGAGCCTGTTCAGCGGAACCATCTCGGAGCAAAAGGTACTTGGTCTCCGCGAGAGGTCAACCTGCCCTGCCAGCTAGTGGGAGCCTGGTAAGCTGAACCATCTCGGAGCAAAAAGTACTTGACCTCCACGAGAGGTCAACCTGCCCTGCCAGCTAGTGAGAGCCTGGTCAGCGGAACCATATTGGAGCAAAAAGTACTTGGCCTCCACGAGAGGTCAACCTGCCCTGCCAGCTAGTGGGAGCCGGGTCAGCAGAGCCATCTCGGAGCAAAAAGTACTTGGCCTCCATGAGAGGTCAACCAGCCCTGCCAGCTAGTGGGAGCCTGGTCAGCGGAACCATCTCGGAGCAAAAAGTACTTGGCCTCCACGAGAGGTCAACCTGCCCTACCAGCTAGTGGGAGCTTGGTCAGCGGAACCATCTCGGAGCAAAAAGTACTTGGCCTCCATGAGAGGTCAAACTGCCCTGCCAGCTAGTGGTAGCCTGGTCAGCGGAGCTATCTCGGAGCAAAACGTACTTGACCTCCACGAGAGGTCAACCTGCCCTGCCAGCTAGTAGGAGCTTGGTCAGCAGAACCATCTCAGAGCTAAAAGTACTTGGTAAAGAAAAAAGACATTACATACAACCTACCCTGACCTAACCTGGCAGGGGATAGTCATTACAAGGAAAATACATATGGAACTCTGGGCGAGTTAGGGTGAGATCTCTCCACTCACTCCCTATTCCTTGGGTCCTCGGTTCCTCTCCCCTGAGCGATTCCTCCTTCGCCTTTTTCTCGCTTGGCCGACCTCCAAAACTTGATGTGGTGGAGATAGGAGTTGTCGAGATCCCTTGAAGCTGTCATGCCGAGATCCCTTGAAGCTGTCTTACCGAGATCCCTTGAAGCTGTCTCGCCGAGAAGGGGGGGAGATAGCTCCTGGGGGTCGGGGTGGAGCTACCTCCCCGAGGAGCACTGCTTTGCAGCATCTCCATGATGCCCTGGATAGAGGCCATGAACTCTTTCCTCCTTACAAAGGGTCCTGGGCTGGGGAGCTCGCCGAGATCATCAATACCTCCCTGACCTTCATCCATGACACTCTCCCAAGATCTTCTGTGCCGGTCACTCTCCACGCTCACTGCACCAAAAGTGTTGAAGCTAAAAATGACCTCTATGGAGTTCGGTGTCCCTATAAAGGGGTGACCTCGCACCTACTACACTCAGGAGAACGTCATGGACCAAAGGACCAAGAAACTAGAAACAGACCCTCGACTCTAGCACGAAGGTCCCACCTCACACCCGGAAGACCTTTGAGGTCTCCCCCTTCCTAGCCAATGCTGAGCTAGGTGCCTTGGAGGAAGAGAGAGTAAGGGGATTTTTGTGGCTATGAATGCAATGCTCACCAAGGCACCCTCAAGGGTCTATTTATAGTTTTCCAAATCCCATGGACCAAAATGACAGTAACACCCCTAGGACAAAAAGGCCTTGGGCCAATAGAAAATAGCCACAGCAGGGGGGTAAAGAGGTAATTCCACCCCGAGGGTAAAACAGTAACAACATGGTCAAAATAGGTCCATGGGTGGGAGGAGCCATTCCCACCATCTCCCCGGGCAGCCGAGACGAGCAGGTGACCCCCGAAGAACTGGGGAGATGGGGGGCAGGGGAGAGACCCCGGCCTCCCGGCCGGTCTCGCCCCGCCAGGCCGCGGAGCAGGAGGGGGCAGGGGCGAGACCCCGGCCTCCCGGCCGGTCTCGCCCCGCCAGGCCGCGGAGAAGGAGGGGGCATGGGCAAGACCCCGGTCTCCCGGCCGGCCCGCTGCTCCCACCTCGCACTTATCAGGTCGGGGAGGGTACCATCCAACTTGTCGCACCCGCCTCCCAAAAAAGGGCCACTATGGGGACGTAGATTCCCCCCTACTAGTATATTCCAAGGGCTAGGCCAAAATTGGCCACCAAAGGTGCTAAACTCTTCCAAAAGCTTAAAACCCAAAACTTGCGAATACAGGGTTGTACAATGGCAGTCACTTTAGGATTAAACTTCGGGGGAAGCGATCTAAGTATTTTCCTCACCAAATCTCCATTTGAGAAATTCTTCCCTAGAATCCTCGAATCCTTTACTATCTTGTTAAACCTCGTGCACATGGAGTCTACATCTTCATCAACCTCCATTTTGAACTTCTCAAACTCTCATTCTAGCTGGAAAAGCTTTGAGTCCTTTACCTGCGATGTTCCTTTATGAGTAACTTCAAGAAGATTCCAAATATCATATGCAGTATCACATGCACAAACACGGTTAAATTCATTCCTATCTAACGCACAAAATAAAGCATTCATTGCCTTAGCGTTATTCTTACATCAAAGCTTATTTGCTTCATCCCATTTGTCCTTGGGTTTTTCCATAGAGACACTTCCTACAACAGGTATAGGAGCAGTGTAGCATGTTTCGACCATGCCCCAAACATCGATATCTAGTACTATTAGAAAGCATCGCATTCAAGCTTACCAATAGTTGGAGTCAGTGCCCGTGAATAAGGGAGGTCTACTAATACCTTGCCCCTCAGAAAACGTGTGCATGTTTTACGCTATTACTCCCGGTGGTGAAACTGTTTTTGTAGTAATCTCGCTCTGATACCAAGTGTTGGATCTTGAAGCGCCCTTAGAGGGGGGGGGGGGGGGGTGAATAAGGGTTCTTTTAATTTTTCTCAAAAATTAAACAAGATGAATAACAACAATATAATTGAAGAGTGCAAATGTATACTAGCAAAAAAACAATAATGATATATTTCAAAATAGATAAATTGAATACAAAGTGTCTCTATAGAGCTAGAGACAAAGGCTCAAGAAAAAAATAATTTGCTAGTGTTTTCGTCGTTTCTTCTCCCAAGAACCGGCAGGCTAAAGCGTATCTCTTCCTAGATCTTGCTACTAGCCTCCCCCTAGATCTAACCATGATCTAGACGTTGCATACAAGGCAATGATTTCTCCCTAAGCCACACAAGGACTTGGACACCACTCACAAGGCGGCGATTCTCTCCTAAGCCACACAAGGACCTAGACGCCACGCACAAGGAGGCGATTTTCTCTACCTATTATAATGAGAAAGTAAAAGAAAAGAACAAAAATAAATTGAACACTTTAGACTAGTCACTCCCTTCAAACAATGCGTTGAAGATGCCGATGAATCCTTGCTAGAAATGCTTTGAATGCTTCGCACGTGCTGTCAATCTTTCGCGCTTTTGGCCTTCTTGAAAGTATGGAGTATCTCTGAGTTCTAGAGCTCTTTGAAACGTCAATGCAGGAAAATACACTCAAGGTAATGAAATTCGTGATTTCCTCAGAAAATGAAAGTTTTTTATATTCTTGCGCTATCACCGGACAATACTGGGTATCACCATCTAGCGATATCGGTAACCGCTGCCACGTTTCCCACGAACTCCTCATTGTCGCATCACATAAACGTTGAGCGCCGAATTGTGCACTATCGCCGAGCGATACCGGTTATCGCCATCTGGCGATAACGAAATAACGGAAGCCACAATTTCGTCGAGCGCCGAGCGGAAATGCGTCGAGTGGCGCTATCGCATGTTGGCGATATCCAATATCGCCTGGCGATATCTCCCGTGTTCAATTCTAACCCGATTCAGCACCAAAAAGATATTAGCTATAGACCTGTGTTATCTGCACACAAAAAGCATCCAAATATTAAATACAAATAAGATTTGTTATTAGAAAACTAGGAAGCGTGAAATGCATGCTCCAACAATCTGGTCATGTGGTTCTAGGAGAGAAAAGCTGTGAGGATTGTCGGTCCAGTGATTAGTAGTGCCAGAGTCTATCAGCCATTTTCCTTGAGTAGCCGTGTGGGCACTACAGGACGTGGTGACCACAGAGGTAGACGGCCTCGAGGAGGAGGAGGAAGCGTCACCAGATGGGCAAAGAGGAGCCACACATGTGAAGAGAGAGAGAGAGAGAGAAAAGGAACTCACGCACGTAGCAGTAAGGCTGCACGAATAGCAGACAGAAGAAACAGCGCGATCCAGAGAGAGAGGCCGCAAGATCAAGGGAAGACCGCAGTGGATAAAGAAGGAAGACCGCACGAACAGTAGTAAACAAAGGAAGAAGTCGTGTGAATAAAGGAGATCGCTCGAAGCAAAACAGGCTGGGAGGTCGTGCGGATAACAAGAGTCCGTGCGAACAGAGCTGAAACCACGCAACAAGAGAGATCACGAAAAACATGTCGCGGTGACTTAAGGAAAGGTCGCGGCAACAGAAGAACAAGAGCGGCTAGAAAAGAAGGGAGCGGCGACTAAGCAAGGTCGCGGCAAGAAGAACAGGTTGCAACGACAAAGAACAGGTCGTGACTACATGAATGGGAAAACAGAGAGTTCGCGCACACAAAAGAACAACGACAAGGAGAGAAAGAAACCGCGCGAATAGGTCTCAAACAGGTGGAAAAAACAAGTCGCGAAGACAGGTCGTGAGAAGAGGAGGCAAGCCGCGCGGACAGGTTGTGCGGACAAGGAGAGCCCAGAAAATCAGGAGGAAAAGATCGATTCCTCTGATACCATGTGTGAATAGACAAGTAGAAACCGGAAATTGGAATAACAGAAATTTTATTATCCAAAAAAGGTATCTATTACAAAGGTATAGCCTCCCTTTTATAGAATGGAGGAGATGAGAGAGATTACAATTAACCAATGTGAGACTAAATAATTACAGGTGTAAGCGGTTTAACATAAAAACAAGCCAAACAGGCCGCGCGGTTAGATGAATAGGCTAATCGCCTGTCAATCACCAGAAGGAGAGAACAAGCCATCATGGGAGACCACCAGACTGCCCGGTCTCCAAGTCACCTGAGACAAACCGTCAGATCGTCCGGACACCAATAACAATAGTCTGGCCACCAAACCGCTGGAGAGAAATCGACAGACCGCTCGGTCTCTAATCCGCCAGAGTCAAACCGCCAGACCGCCCTGTCTCCATACAACAACAAAGAGTAGCAATGACAGAAGACCTTAGCAAAGGTTAGTCACTAACAAGATTAAATATCTTGAGAAAGGGATTTGTACTTCAGCCCATTGTACTTCCTAGTACCGTTATGAGCCCTTCACTGGGTTGACCTTGGGAAGTCCAAGATTCACCCTAAATCGTTAAGTATAACTAATTACTAAGAAAAGATTAGTAATAATAGGAGAACTACGAAGTCAGAAAACATATGATAAGAACTGGTTTGTCTTGGGAGCTGGAGGCTCAATTATGAAAAGGTGTGGTGGCACCGATGTTTAGAGGACTTGACAGTCCTTTGAGATGTTGGCTCAGATGATTTAGATGATACACTTACATGTGCATAAGATGTGTCAGGTCTTCAGTACTATCCTAGTAGTCACACCGACAAGAGTACGTTGACTTGGAAAGTTGATGTGGTCTAGTGGATCAGCTTAGTCTAGTGTCTTGTGACGTTCCCAAAAACCCATCACTTATCCCAAAAGACTGGGATACCCCCAATAATAGTACGTACAGACTCTAGAGTGCACCTAGGACATGTATAAAGGCGTATAGGAGGTCTAGGCTAGGTAGTGTGTATACCTACCTAGTAGTGGAGATACCCGCTCCACCACCATCATGAGTCATGACAGTTGGTTCTAGAAAGTTTAACTGCATTCAAAATTAGGGAAATAAAGGTCTATGTGCACAGAGTCGTTAGGTGTAACATCCCCCACACTTCTAGGCCCCCTAAAGTAGGGTTAGGGCTTGAGTGGTGCATGGAATCCCTAGTGTGACCCTAGCTCAGCTTGAACTTAGTTAAACTACTATGTGCACCCCAATATGCACAAGTCAACTTAGGCCATTTCATACTCACATGAACTCACCATCTCAAGGTAATCTCACTAACACTTCTCTAACCCTAAGAGAGTGGAAACCGAGTAATGGACTCAAGACAAGTTCAATCTAGTGGGTCGAATTGACCAAAGTCAACTTTAGGTCAATATAGATCAAACCTTCACCTAAGAGGTCCTATTGGCCTCAAAATCTAAAATTGACCTCACCCTTAGCCTTATAATTTCATTAGGGACCAAAGTCAAACTTGGCCATATTTAGGTCAAAATCACACAATTTGGCAAAGTGGGCCCAATTGGGGCATCATCATGATACAATCAACATTGGGTGGTGTCAGGGGACTCAAGAGACACTCCTTGCACCAGTCAACCCATCAAATTGACCAAAGTCAACCCCAAGGTCAACCATCGTCAAATTAACCCTAAAGGCTAAATGAGAGTCCAAGTCAATTCAAGTGGGCTAAGGTCTTGCCCAAGGACCATCCTAAGTCTCACTAAATTTTTAGATTTATTTAATCTGATTTATGATTTTAATTAGGGGATTTAATGGGGGTAATTAGGATGGAAGATTCATTTGGTGGGGGATAATGGAGGGAGGCCAAGTGACACTCCTTCTTCTTCCCCAACCTCTCATTTTGGCTCTATTTGTTTGGGTGTTTCGCTGCTCCATTTTGGGCAAACACCGTCGGAAGGAGGGTAAGCAAATGAATCTTTGGCAGCGTTTGCTCCGTTTCCACCCGCCCGCCTTGAGAAATGCACCAAAAGCTTCGTTTGGAGCAGCCACCTCCCCCTCTGATTCGAACACTTCGTTTACACCTGCCGGATAGACCCTCCACGGCTAAACCAAATGAAGCCTTCATATTCCGTGATGAAGAGGAGAAGTTTACAGCAGTTATAGTTCGGCCACCATCAAGGAGGGACATTAATGGCCATAGCCTACCAACTCTCATTCATGAATCTCCTATAAAGAGGCTCCCAAAGCTGAATTAGACTCATTCATCACTTTCAGAAGCCCTAAAGTAGTTGAAATCGACTCTTGGATCAAAGCTTTCTGTGGAGAATCGAGATCGGGAGAGGTTCGCCTGAAAACACCAAAACCTATGGCCACCCGCCAGAGTAGCCGCATCCAAGCCCGAAATCAGTCATGTTTCTCCCCTTCTTCACTTGTGATAGCTTTCTAGATCAATAGGGATTGAATTCGGACTCAATTGAGTCAAATCCATTTGGGAATTTCCATGGAAAATCAGTTTTGGGCTTCCTCTCGGGATCGCCGGAAAACACCTCTCCGGCGACAGTGCCGCCGCCCGATGATAGCCACCACCTCAATGGAGGTGGTAGGGGTGATGGCCGGTCGGGGAGGGAACTAGATCACCGACAATTGGCTCTGAAAGCTGCACCAGGTTTGGCCAATCTTGTCCTTAGGTTAGAGGAAGAAGATGAAATCACAACCGTTGATTTTATTTATATTAATTATTATATATTTTTTCCCCATTAATATGCACTTTTTAAATCAGAAAAATGAGGCCCTTAGGGCCTGAACCATGAAAAGTTCCCAACATTAAAAAAGTAACCATGTGAGTCTAAATTAATTATAAATTGAAATCAGGTCATTTAGAGCAGTGTAACTCACTATAGGGCAATTCCCGTGGGACTGGTCATCAGGGTTGTACAACAACTATTTCCCTAATAACTTTTAATTGGCTAAGGTCATTGACTTGTAATTTGAGGCATGTAAGAATGTACCATAGATAAACCTGTAGTCCAAAAATGAGAATATTTAGATAAAATTTTCCTATGGTTTTAGGAAAATTGTGATTTTTCAGATAAATTGAATATTTTGAAGAATAATAATTATTTGAATCCCAAAATTTGGTGTGAGGTTCATTAGGGAGTTATAAGGACCTGGTAAAAATTCAGGTCCTTTGAACTCATGTAAGTTGGTGAATCTCACTTGCAAATTGTCATGTTGTATGTGATGATGTGTGCATTTAGCCAAAAAAGATGTATCATGTGAATTTAGCAAGATTGTATTGGTCAAATGAGTGAAATTTTATATATGTAATTATTAACTGAAAGTATACCTCCTCAAGAAATTGTAGAACATTTGGACTTGATTTGCTTAGCAAATGAATTAATTAGTGTATTTGTTATGCAAGTGTATTAGAGAAATTACGGTGACTAAAATAGTTGCAAAATTATAAAACCTTTACAATATCAATAATTTGGTATGATAAACACGGGTAAAATTAATTGGAATTTGAAAGTCAGAATCTTAGGGTTGTAGTTATAATTACCAATTTTGCCTCTTCTATATTATTGAGATAATTACGCTCAAATTGAGTTATACAATTATACAACTTTGGAATAAATAATTATTTACCATCTTTAATCTCCAGTAATTTTTCTGGAATTATTTGATAAATATTTATAGTACGTCATGTGTAACATGACCTAGTGGATAAGATATTTGTATTTAGAAATTAAATATCAAATATTATTGGAATGATGTGAAATTTGGTTTAAATTCATTGTTACTCAAGATTATGTTAGGATAATTTTATCTTGCTAGTTTGATAAAAGAAAGTGACACTTATGTGCAAAATCACCTGTAGCAATAATTTGGGAAAATTAATAATTACTTATTATGTTAGGAAAATTATAAATCTTTGGAATTAGGTCTAAGATGTCATGATAGGTATCAGGAAATAATCTTAGATCCTTTTGTCAAGTGTTTGGAGAATTATTATTCATACACACATACAAGATCATGTGGTTTGTATTTAACAATTTTGAAAAATTAGTGTTTTCAGCAGTTGATACTTTGAAAAGGTCAATACACTTAATAACCATGGAGTGGATTTGGTTAAGGGTAGTATACTCTACTAAGTTTCTTGAGAAAGGAAACGATGGGGTTCAGCACCTTATAGTCCTAGTACCGTTGCGAGTCCCTCACAGGGTAGACCTCGAGAAGTCCAAGGTTAACCATAAATCGCTAAGTAATCCGGAAGTTAGGCAAGAGTATTTTGATAGGATTAAGGATGTTATAGCGATCTCACCCATGTATGGGTTGGAGTGATATAGGCTTGATGGTCCTACGAGCTGGTGGCAAGTTTGTTGGTCGATATCATGACAGGTTGGTCAT